>JAUJYU010000137.1:0-17658 GCA_033995675.1 Nothrus silvestris
TAATTAATCAACCCATAAAATACTTATTAAACTTATTATTTGATATAAAATTAGTGTAAAAGTGAATAAAAGTTTTGAAAATGAATACAAATTCTGAATATAGATTTTAAGTTATCAATATATCAATATTTAATATAATAAATGGCTTTCATTTCATTGAAATACAAACATTAAAAGTAATCTAAACCCAAAAAAATAGTCTAATACGAAATCTAAACAACTTTTAGTCGACAGATTAAGTTTTACTAAAGTAATTCCCAAGTTTTATGTTATTGTCAATTATAGTGAATTTACATTAATTGAAAAAATTATAATGCATTGAAAATCAATAAATATTTGGTCAATAATATTCAAAATTAATGCATATCATATAAATTATTCAAAGTTTAAACGATATCAATTTGTATAAGATCGTTAAGATTTAGATAAAATCAGAAAATTATACCAACTCGAAAGGTCTCTAAGAGCCTGAGGCTCAGGCTCTCGAAATTTAAATTCACCATTTGTTCCATTAATTATTAGTTTATTTAAAATAGATTAAAGATAAAATATATTAGATATACACTGAAATTTCAATCAAACCAATCAATTTCAGTTTATATTTACATTGATATATAGAAACAAACTATATAAAGGGGTTTTAGTTGTTGGATAAAAAAACTTTTACAAAATCATATTTCAGTCAACTTTTGTCTTGAGATTAACAATATTATTGAAATAAATTATTATATGGAGACCTTTTAATGTAACATTCCATAGAAGCCCAATCTAATTCAGTGACAATGGATTCGGATTCCGTTTCCAACATTGCGCGGGCCGTTACATAAAAAGTCAAATACTCACAGATACATCATTTAGTCCTTCGTTGATCCACAGTTTAAATACAATTACAATTAGCTATTAGTACTGCAAACGCAATCTTTTTTCGAATTAACCAAATATTTTGTCTTTATTAATATATATTAATATATATATATATTAAATGTATTTTATCATTTTTCAATTTAAAAGATATCCTTATTTTTTTGCTAATTGATATCTTTTAGCCAATACAACTTCTTGTCTTGATTCGGGATGTGCTCATGGATGTAAACCCACATTAAAAGGACCCGTCTGTTATTGTGAAGATGGAAAGGAGCCAAATGGTACTCAATGTATTGGTAAGACTTATTAGCAATTGTTAATTTTATCAATTTATTCAATGACTTTTACTTAAAAAATAAGAATAAATTAATTCCCAACTGTTTCAGATGCCAATGAATGCTATGTTGAGGGAGTTTGTGATCAAATTTGTATAAATAAAGCTGATTCTCATGAGTGCCAATGCGTTGAAGGATATATTAAGAATGGATCGCGTTGTCTGGCTATAAATGGTTTTATATTATTTAATAAATTGTTTTCACAAAATATATGTTAAAGAATTAATTTTCTCTGTACTGCACAGAACCGCCTGATTTGATGCCTACCATAATATTTGCCAATTCTATAAATGTCCAACAATTATATTTAAACGGGAGCTTAGTTTCCGTGAACTCTTCAGTGCCGGTCAAAGAAACTCTTGCTCTTGACTTTTGTCACCGCAATCAGACTTCTTGTTGGATATCACATAACGAGACGAAGGCTCAAATGGAATGTGCTTTTGTTGACAATCTATTAGATAAGTGGGTCATTCCTCGCACAGATCTCTTTCCCCTCTCGAGTGTCAATCAAATGGCATTCGATTGGATCGCAAACAATTGGTATTTTCTGGACGACTCCAAAGAGATGATATTTATGTGTAACGGAACTCTTGATGTTTGTATTGTTGTAATCGATGTGGAACTGAGTAAACCGCGTGCTATTGCTTTAGATCCTACCAAAGGATTTTTATTTTTTACTGAATGGGGTTCAACGGCACCACTTCTTGAAAGGTCGAGACTCGACGGCTCCAACAGAACTCGACTCGTGGAACATAAAATTGTATATCCGTATGGAATCACTATTGATTTTCCTAATGAACACATCTATTGGGTCGACACATATTTAGATTTTATCGAAAGGATTAACTATAATGGAAGCGGTCGTCACACTATCATTAGAGGCCTTCCAGTCAGAAACTTATACGGTATTACTCTATTTGAAAAGTATTTATATGTGACGAGTTGGCACTCGAACAGCATTATTGCTGTCAATAAGTTTAATCACTCAGACATCAGGACTTTGCAGTCGAATCTGACGCGACCCTTTTCCATACATGTCTACCATCGCCAAAGACAACCCATTGTTGAGCATCCCTGTGCTCTTCATAATGGCGGATGTGATCACATCTGTATAACTCATTATACGGGCAAAACTCGTAAACCTGTAGCGATGTGCAGGTGTTTGGCAGGACATCGTTTAGTGCGCGGCGGACAGTGTGTGATCGCTAAACAGTCACAGTTTCTTCTATACGCCAGAGGAAGGCCCGGAGCTATAAAAGGAGTCACAATGGGAGTCACCGGAAAGAAAGAAGAAGCTATGGTTCCAATTACTTCTCTGAGTCGACCGACTGCTCTAGATTTCGACGCGCGCTCGCAATTCATTTATTATTCAGATGTACAGCGATTTGTTATCGAACGGCAAACCATTAATGGCTCCAAACGAGAAGTCTTTTTAGATAAGGGTTTAAATAATTGTGAAGGTCTTGCTATTGATTGGATGGGAAGGAATCTTTACTGGACTGATGAAGGCTTGCTTTCAGTATTCGTCGCCCGTCTCGACAACTCTGAGATTAAAAAGCGTTTAATCCACGGAAATATGTCTCATCCCAGAGCTATTGTAGTCGATCCAAAAAGAGGGTATGAAATCTCATTTTCATTAATAAATTATTTCCAAATACAGCCAGAGTTGTATATTTTCGTAGATTCGGAACTAAACGGAATCAAATTATAAAGGGTTACCTCAATGTCTAACTTTTAAACATTTTAAAATAATGAAATTTAGATAATTCAATCTATTATTTAAAGTGATTCCGTCTACTATTTTCTTATAGGTCTATATGTTTTAAATTCTGAATTTTTTGATTGACAATTATAGGCATATTATGCTAAATGTGTCTTATTTTATACAAATGTGAAAATATAGAATAAATTTTTTATTAACCGTTTCTAATATCTATGTGAAAATGAAAACATACAAATGTGAATTTATTTACTAGACCTATATTTGCATAAGACACAACACTACAAGTTGTGTTGAATTCAACAGTTTTGAAATTTACTTGAAATACTGTAGTATTATATTATAGAGCTCTGACTTAGAATTAAATTTCAAACTAATATAGTCTATACATATACTATATCTGCATATTGAAGATTGAATTTAAAATGTATATCTATTACAATTATTTGACAGATATATGTATTGGTCTGATTGGTCAACAGAGCCCAGATCTGACTCTGAACCACAATTCGGAGGTAAAATAGAGAGAGCCTTTATGAATGGGAATAGAAGAGAAGTGTTTGTTAGTTCTCACCTCCAATGGCCCAATAGTTTAAGTATTGACTACACAGAGAGAAAGCTCTATTGGTGTGACGCATACCTGCATCGCATCGAACGAATTGATTTGGATGACAGTCGCGTTCGACAAATCATATTTGAAGGAGAAAAACTTGGACATCCTTATGGATTAGTTTATTTTAATGAATATCTATTTTGGACTGAATTCCAACACGGAATTGTTCAGAGACTTCATATCAAAACCAAAGAATTGGTTGAATTAGTTCTTGAAAATCCACCTCTTTTTGAAATTCGTCTCTTTGACAATTCCTCTCAAAATGGAATGAATGACTGCACGAACAATAATAACGGCTGTGAAGATCTTTGTTTAGCGACACCCACGCAAACGGTCTGCACGTGTAGGGATGGATACATTCTTAATGCCAATAAGACTTTTTGCGAAGGTATCTTATTTGATTTAAGTTTTCATTTCATGTATAGAACTTTCAAATGCTTTAAAAGTGATTCTATTGTTGAAATATTTATATAAATTATTATTTGTTTAATTAATGTATTTTCTAATCTTCAACTATCAGTCGCTGCTAACTATACAGAGCCGTCGCGTTGCAAAGAAGGAGAGTTCGAATGTGTCAAGAATTTGAGATGCATTGATGTCCGCTATTTGTGGTCAGTTTTTGCTATTTTTATTATAATAATTATTGAATTTAATCGATTTAATGATGTATTTTTTGTATACATTGTTTCATTAGTGATGGCGATAATGATTGCGCTGACGGTTCTGATGAGGACACGTCTTCAGGTGCCATATGTTCTCAGGTCACGTGTAGAGAAGACCATTTCAGATGTGATAATAACAGATGTATTTCGATACATTGGGTAAGTGCTGATGATTGTATTCCTAATTTGTGTTCATATGTGTTATATTCCTATTTGACACATATTTTAACAGATCTGTGACGGAGAATCTGATTGTAAAGATGGATCAGATGAAGAAAAGTGTGGCAACGCTACGTGCAGTGCTTCACAATTCACTTGCAAAGTCAGTGGTCGTTGTATACCAGGTTTGGACAACTACTTGAATACTTATTAAAGTTAAACATGTTATGAATTTAGAAATTTACTTTTATTCAAATTCTATTGACATTAATAGTGATTAGTTGATTAACTTAATTAATGTGAATTGTGTTTTATATTTACCAAATATTACTCGATGTGATTATCAACCCTTAAGCCAGTTGGACGTGTGATTCCGATAATGACTGCGGCCCTCAGGACTACTCTGACGAACACGAAAAATGCGGTAAAATAAATTCAATTTCACATAAATGACATTTTTTACTTATATCTAAACATAATAATAGCATATCCTGAATGTGAAGCAATGGAATTCCGTTGTAAAAACCAAAGATGTGTTCCTTTAGAATATGTTTGTGACGGTATGAGACATTCTGTCATTAAATGATATATTGCTTACTATTTAATAATTATTATATACTGTATATCTATAAATGTTATAACAATATATACAAATATAGCTGATGACGACTGTCGGGATAATAGCGATGAGATTAACTGCAATTTATCCTGCAATACAACCACTCAATTCACATGTGATTCAGGACAGAAATGTCTTCATACGTCTTTCAAATGCAAGTATGTAATCACTTATACTGAAATTATATCTCAGATGTATTTTTTGCCAGCCTTTAAATATCTTATAAATTAATTTTTCTCCCAAAATCAGTGGTGTCTTTGATTGCGTGGACGGAACTGATGAAGAAAATTGTTGTATGTTATCATATTATATTATAAATATTATCTTAAGTTAATGAATCTTTCAATAATTTGCAATATATTTTGAACGTTTGATATTTGTTTTGAGATTTAACTATCGCTTACGTATTATTCTATAAATATTTTTCAATAAACTCTTAACTGAATGTAATGCTTATGCGGCATAAGTTATGCTTAATATAACAAATCTAAATCTAAATCTTAATCTTAATCTAGTTTCGAGTACATTCAACAAGACAAGCATTACCGCCATTGCTTGCCATAAGGATGAATTCAATTGTAAGTCTGGTGGTTGTATTCCTCAATCGTGGCTCTGGTAAGCTCTTAGAAATGACATTAGAATCTAATTAATTGCAATTTGACACGTTTTCATTGCATTTTCACGCAGTGACGGAAAGAACGATTGCTTTGATAGAAGTGATGAGAAAAATTGCAACTCAACTCATTCGTGTCAATCAAATGAATTCCGTTGCAAAAGTACAGGACATTGTATTCCCTCTAAGAGAAGATGTGATAACCGAACAGATTGTGAAGACAATTCCGATGAAAGCGAATGTCCAAAAGATTCCAAGTTTGAAACCTCTATCAATTGTTTTGCTCCGAACAGGACTTGTATTGGAAAACAAAATGAAACCCTTTGTTTGGAAATATCGAGATTTTGCGACAATAGAATCGACTGCTTTAATGGCGCCGATGAGGGCGGCCTTTGTGAGGAAGACTATTGTTTTTTCAGTCATTGTAAAGGCTTGTGTCATAATATACCTAACGGTCCCGGATATACGTGTTATTGTAGTGATGGTCTCACTCTTTCTGCGGACGGCGTCACGTGCACTGATTCCGTCCCATGTCAACATTGGGGCACTTGTAGTCAAAAGTGCGTTCAATTGAAATATTCTCACAAATGTGAATGCGTGTCAGGTTATCAGTTAGAGGCCGATGGCTTCACTTGTAAGAGTACAGATCCGGCCACTCCTTTTGTTATTTTCTCAAACAGACATGAAATACGAAGTGTGGATTTGCATACTATGTCTGTTAAACCGCTTCTTTCGGGGCTTAAAAATACTATAGCTCTTGATTTCTATCATTCACCGGAAGAAAATATGATTTTTTGGACCGATGTCATGGACGATAAAATATACAGAGGATTCCTAATACACGGATCGCTCACTAATATAGAAGTTATAGTACAGATCGGACTCGCGACTGCTGAGGGGTTGGCAGTCGATTGGATTGCAAACAACATTTATTGGGTTGAAAGTAATTTGGATCAGATAGAGGTCGCAAAATTGAATGGAAGTTTTAGACGCACATTGATTGCCGGCCAAATGGTTAGCCCACGAGCTATTGCACTCGACTGTAGGTTTGGAATTCTATTTTGGACGGATTGGGACTGTAAGTCATATTAATTTATTTCTTTTACATAAAGTATAGGCTTGAGTTATGCCACTTACAAGTTAGCTTTCACTCAAATGATACAAACATTTATTAAATCTCAAAATCACATATTTCAAGAGTGACTATATTTTTAGGACTTTATCTGTAAATCTTAATAAAATCTTAAATCAGAACTTACTGAAACATAAGGAGTGCAAAGAAAATTTGAGTGTATCTCAGCCTCATTTATTATTATATTATATTTTATTATAAGCTTTGAATTGTTTTTTGAGCTTATACTTGCTTTATGTCATCACTTGATTAAAAATATAAAAATTCACAAATGTATTTTTGAATGTGAATTTTGAAAATTTTAATTGATTCTAACCAATGATTGTGTAATTGATTCTCAGCCGATGCCCCGCGAATCGAATCGGCTTCGATGAGTGGCGAAGACAGGAAATTAGTGTATCGGGTGGAAAGCAGTGATGGCGCCTGGCCTAATGGCCTGGTTCTCGATTATGTGGCGCAGAGAGTTTATTGGATTGACGCTCGATCTGATTCAATAAATACTGTTAAATACGATGGCACTGCTTTTCATGAAGTACTGCGAGGACACGAACTCTTAACACATCCGTTCGCTATTTCTCTTTACGGAAACCACGTTTATTGGACTGATTGGCGGTAATACCAAATTACAAGTGTTATGATATGATAAACTTATTATATAATGAGTTGCCATTTATGTCTATTGCAGGACTAATTCTGTAATTCGCGCCAATAAATGGAACGGAACTGACATTAAAGTAGTTCAGCGAGCAATTACCCAACCTTTTGATATAAAGATATTCCATCCCTCACGTCAACCAATAAACAACATCACCTCTTTGTGTAACACCAATAATGGCGGCTGTTCTCACTTGTGTTTGATCAACAAAAATAATACCTATAGATGTAAATGTCCACACATTATGAAACTTGATATCGACAATAAGACATGTCTTCCCAATGAAAGAGTTTTATTGATATCTCGACCCAACGAAATAAGAGGTGTTGACTTAGAACAGCCCTATTACCACACTATTCCTCCTATAAATCTTCCTAAAGTCATATCTGCCGCGCAATTGGATTACATCGCAAAAGAAAAACAAATATATTGGGCGGACTCGCAGTTGAATGAAGTTAAAAGAACATTACTTACTGGAAGTCCTGTTGAAACTATTATCGATACTGTAATAGAACATCCGTATGGCTTCGCTCTCGATTGGATCTCTCGTAATATATTCGTCACATCTCAAGAATCTACAAATAAAGCAAAAATCTTTGTTTGTAATACTAATGGAGAGTTCACTTCAGAGATAATTCGCGACCAAATTTATAATCCTCGCTCTTTAGTTGTGCATCCATTCAATGGACTCATAATATGGGCCGACCATGGAATTGATGAGACGGATGAGACCAACACCAACAATAAGGATGCCGTCATAGCACAGGCGGCAATGGATGGAACGTCTATTAAACCTTTGGTTCGCAAGTCTGAAAACAAATATTTAGACCAACCCTCAAGTTTGGCAATCGATTTTCAATCCAAACCAAATCGCTTATATTGGGTTAATATTGGAAGTGCAACCATTCAGTTCATCGATTTGGAGACCAACAAAATCAACACCATTTGGGACGCGGGAAAGAATACTCAAACGCCACTCGAACCACTGGCTCTCTCTGTTTATAACGATTTTCTTCTCTTTTCATCACAAGCAGACAATTCCATTCATTTAATAGACAAAACTGATGGCAGCAATCATTCCATCTTTAGAAACAATACCGAAGACGTAATAACCATTAAAGTTTATGATAGTTCTCTTCAAAGTGGCACTAATTTATGCGAACCAAATAATGGCAATTGTTCTCATTTATGTTTAATGGTTTCACAAACAAAAAGAGTTTGCAAATGTGCGATAGGGTTTCAAGTTGATCCTAAAAATGACACCAATTGTTTGGGTCCTGAAGTCTTCCTAATGTACTCATGGAATTGGGGCATAAGAGCCACGTCTGGTGAGCCAAACGCTACTTTGGATCCAATGCTTCCTCCAATTTCAAGAGTTTTAATGGCTTCAGTCATTGACTATATATATAAGGATGGATTCATTTATTGGGTCGATAACGACGACGGAAGTATAACCCGAATTAAACGCGACACAACTCATCATCAAATTATTGTTCACGGAGTGGAAAAAATAGAAGGATTCGCTGTTGATTGGATGGCAAATAATGTTTATTGGGTCGATCCTGACTATGACGTCATAGAAGTATCTCATCTCAATGGCAGCTGTCGTTATGTTATTCTGTCCGGAAATATGGATAAACCCAATTCATTGGCAGTTCATCCACTTCAGGGTTACATATTTTGGAGTGATATCGGACTAACGCCGAGGATAGAGAGAGCATTACTGGATGGCAGTGAAAGAGTCGTAATAAGCAATAGTTCTATTAATATGATAAATGATTTAGCAGTTGATGTTCTTCAAGATAAGATCTATTGGTGTGACTCACAATTGGATACCATTGAGCGCATGAATTTAGACGGAACTGATAGAGAGATCATAATAAGCGGTGGAACTATCGAGAGTCCCATTTCAATCACTATATTTAAACAATACATATATTGGGCGGACACGAACTATATGGGAGGCGCTATCCTAAGGGCTGATAAAGACAACGCTAACATAACTGTAGAAATAATTCAAAGCCAAATGG
Organism: Nothrus silvestris; assembly: GCA_033995675.1. Lineage (NCBI taxonomy): Eukaryota > Metazoa > Arthropoda > Arachnida > Sarcoptiformes > Nothridae > Nothrus > Nothrus silvestris. Next base: position 9,403 of record JAUJYU010000137.1, read on the forward strand.
GTGATCATATCAAAGATATCAGAGTATTCCACAAACGGCCCACTTCTATGAACAATAAGTGTGCTATAGATAACGGCGGCTGTCAAGAGCTCTGCTTATTTAGAGGACCAGCGAATGGACACCGATGTGCGTGCGCTCACGGAAGAGTCTCTGCTTTAGATAACAAAACATGCGAACCATACGATGCATTCATAATGTATTCTCGAGTCACTGAAATAGATAGCATTCATATGAATGAAGAGCAGACTTTGAACGCTCCCTATCCGAGTGTTACCAACAAAGACAATATGCGAAATGTGATTGGACTTACTTTTGATTACTCTTCTCAACGAGTCATATATTCAGATATCCAACGCGGAAGCATTAGCAGCAGCTTTTTCAACGGCACCGGACATAAGTTGCTCGTCGAAAAACAAGGCTCTGTCGAAGGCATTGTTTACGACCCAATGTATGGCGAGCTCTATTGGACCAGTAATAGCGATGCATCCATTTCAAGGCTAAACCTGCGTCTCAATGCGTCCAAAATAGAAAAAATAATCAAATTAGGCTTAGAAGACAAGCCACGAGGTATTGCTGTTGACAGCTGTGCATCCCGTGTCTACTGGACTAATTGGAACAATAGAAATCCCAGCATTCAAAGGGCATATTTGAGTGGTTACGATCTTCACGCTATTATCACATCTGACATACGAATGCCTAACGCTATTACTATAGACCATAAACTTCAAAAGCTTTATTGGTCTGACGCACGTCTCGACAAAATAGAAAAATGCAATTTAGACGGAACTGAAAGGCATTTATTATTAACGGAAACTCCGAAACATCCCTTTGATTTGGCGGTAACTGTCAATGGCAATTACCTCTTTTGGACCGATTGGGTCGAACACGCCGTCTACAGATGTAATAAGTTTACCGGTTCTGAAGTAGTAAAACTTCGTAAAAATATTCCGCGACCGATGGGTATAATCGCTGTTTCTGAGGATATAGAAGATTGTACTTTAAATCCATGCCTACCTCTGAATGGCGGCTGTGAAGATGGATGTAATGTTGCATCCAATGGAACTATTATTTGTAGCTGTTTTATAGGGCGAACCCTTTCATCTGATGGCAAAACTTGTGTAATCAAGAACAGCAACTGTTCGAACACAGATTATGAGTGCGGAACTGGAGTGTGCATTCCCTTTGAGTTGACATGTGATGGGGTGTCCGCCTGTCCGGACGATTCGGACGAAAATCTCAACTATTGTGCAATGAGAGAGTGTCCCAAAGGGTTCTTCCGCTGTTCTAATAATCGCTGTATTTTGCAAGAAAAGCATTGCGACGGACAGATTCACTGCGCAGATGGAAGTGATGAAAGAGATTGCATCTGTGGTAATGATAAGTTCAAATGTAAAGATAATGGCCAATGCATTGGCAAACAATTTCAGTGCGATAGGTTTGTTAATAGATATGCACCAAATACCTACGCTTATATTAATTATATTGATCTTCACAGCGATCCTGATTGCAGTGACGGATCCGATGAAATCGGTTGTGAACGACCTGATTGTTCGAAACATCCCCTTTTTTGGGATCCCGAACAGAAGTTCATCAATTGTCCCTCCACTACGGCGTGCATTCATCCCGATTGGCTCTGTGACGGACAGGTTTGCATATTTATTCTCAAATGTTAAAAAAGAAACATTTTTTGTCGAATCGCTCTTATCTACTGCACTCACTTTATAAAACAAAATAATAAACAATGTTTTATGATTTAAATTGTTTTATATTAGTTCTTATATATAACTCATATTAAGCGAATAATTATAAACCGTTAATTTATTTGATTCTCGGGCTAAAGGTTTAAAGCTGTTATTAACCCCGACTAAAAGGTGATCATATAGAATCTATATTATAGATAAAGCTAACAACTTCTTGAAAGCTCATACTCATTTATACTCATTTCAAATTATACTCATTTCAAAAGGAGCGGAAATTAAATTATAATAATATTTTAGTAAAATGAATATAAATTTTCAGAATGACTGTTGGGATCATTCGGATGAAGTGAATTGTAAAACTAAAACCCTCGAGACCTCATGTCCTCCGAATTCATTCAAATGTCTTACGGCTCAATGCATTCCAATGGCGTGGGTTTGCGATCGCGATAATGATTGCGATGACAGGAATCTCACTATCAGTTCCGATGAAGAAAATTGCGATTACGGCTGTCAAGCGGATCAATTCAAATGCAATAACTCTGATTGTATTCCTAATATATGGAGGTAGCTTTGCGTTAATAAACTTCCGTTAATATTATTGCTAATCATTTTATTGTCATCAAAATTGCAGATGTGATGGGCATCAGGACTGCTCAGACGGCTCTGACGAGACCGAAGACTGTCGGACACGAATTTGTCCGAATGATTGGTTCCGTTGTAATAATACTGGTCAATGCATACCTGCTATTTGGGTCTGCGATGGTATGTCCAAAATAGTTATATTATAATTTTGCGTTCTTATTGTATAACAAACGTTAGTTCTTGTGTTTGTGCCCCTCATTGTTATAATTGCCAAAAATATAATTGTAATAATTGTTAAATGGTTTAAATTATTTTTTAGGTGAAAACGATTGCGGAGATCAACAGGCGAGTGATGAACATCCAGAACAAGGATGTAATGCTAGTATTTGCAAGCAAAATGAGTTCCAGTGCCTCAATTTTCAATGCATTTTACAAAGTTTTTATTGCGATGGTATGTCTTATAAACGTTTTCTTTTAAATTATTTTCTAAATGAGTTCTTACTTAAATGAATTGAAGGCGACGATGACTGCGGCGATAAATCAGACGAACCTGAAAATTGTTCGTTTGCCAAATGTCAAAAGGATCAGTTTGAATGCCGTAATAAGAAGTGCATTCCTAAGACATGGCTTTGCAATGAAATCGCTGACTGCCATGAGGGTAACTCCAATATATTTATAATACATTTTACAGAATATTAAATTTTTTATTCAATTTAATCGTTGACACAATAAATGAAGGCGAAGATGAAGCGAATGGACTTTGCATTCATAACATGACAACATCTAAATGTAATGATGGGAAGTATGAGTGCGAAAACGAAATTTGTGTTGAGGCCGACCTTTTGTGTGATGGAAATGATGATTGCGGTGATTATTCGGACGAATCAAAATGTAATGTTAATGAATGTGAATCTGGAATTGTATGCGCGCAGAGATGTGAAGACATGCCCATCGGCTATAAATGTAGTTGTTTTGAAGGTTTTGAGCCTTTAGACGGTGGACGGGTTTGCAAAGATGTGGATGAATGTCGAACAAAGCGTCCCTGCAGTCAACACTGTCGTAACACGTATGGTTCATACGCTTGTACGTGTGAAAAGGGCTACTATTCCATTGATGGCGGCATCTCTTGCAAAGCTAATAGTTCTATACCTTCAACAATAATCTTTTCGAATCGATACTATATAAGACAAATTAACATCAAAGGACACGATAATAAACTACTCATTCGCAATTTAACAAACGCTGTGGCGCTTGACTTTGATTGGGCCGAAAGTTGTATTTATTGGTCAGACGTGACAGCGCTCGGCAGCTCTATTAAGCGCTTATGTGAAACCAATTCAAATCAAAGTTCAAGTGAACAAATATTACATTCAGCAACACTTCAAAGTCCTGATGGAATTGCCGTTAGTCTTAATAATAAACTTTATTGAATAGTAATTAAATTTTAATTAATATATTAAAAACAGGTGGATTGGATCGCACGAAATCTCTATTGGTGTGACAAAGGAAAAGATACCATTGAAGTTTCCAAATTAGACGGAAAGTTTAGAAAAGTACTCATCAGAGATGGTCTCGAAGAGCCTCGCGCTATAGTTTTGAATCCATATGAAGGGTTTGTACTATATATAACTTTTAACGGGTTTATGCAAGTGTATGATTGTGGCAATGCTAGCGTTAGGGTTGGTCAGGTTAGGTCCACAGCCGGTTCTTGGGTTATTTCTGCCGGGCTTTGCGTTTATAGAGCAATGCAATACTCACTTAACTCTCTCCGCAATTAACCAAAATCAATATAAACCAAATATACTAATAATTTGCATAGAATTGAGTTATTTATCTTTTAATTGATAGTTATCTATATTGGACGGATTGGGGAGAGAATCCTTACATTGGAAAGGCTGGAATGGATGGCTCAAATTTCAATATAATTATTAATGAAAGCCTTGGTTGGCCGAATGCACTCACTATTGATTATATTAATAAAGAACTATTCTATGCGGACGCGCGCGAAGATTACATTGCAGTCACAGACTTATTCGGCAAAAATAGACATGTGGTGGTCAGTCGCAAGACCTCTAATCTGGTTCATCACATCTTTGCATTATCTGTATTTGAAGATACTCTATATTGGAGTGATTGGGAAACTAAAGGCATCGAATATTGCCATAAATATCATTGTTCTAATGTATCCACTTTGACAACAACAGCTCATCGACCAATGGATCTTCATATTTATCACCCTTATAGACAACTACCTCTACAAACACCGAATCCATGCGAAAGCGGGCAATGCAGTACTTTGTGTTTATTAAAGCCTAACGGCGGCAGTGTTTGCGCCTGTCCTGAAAATTATTTACTTCAAAATGACAGCGTTTCTTGTGTTAATAACTGTACGACTTCTCAATTTGTTTGTCACACGACTTTCAATTGTATCCCATTTTGGTGGAAATGCGGTCAGTTTGGGCTTCACTTTCATTTCTATCATTCAATATAATCAACCATTGATTTCCATTAAAATACAATCTTTTTCTTTCTTTGTTAACAGACACTCAAGACGATTGTGGCGACGGATCGGGTCTGTCATCACTTTTATTTAAAAATTAATTATCAAATACAAGTTTAAAGTTTTTTAGAAATCTTAGGATTAATATTAAATATTTATTTATTAGACGAACCTCCGAGTTGTCCTGAATTTCATTGTAGTCCCGGACAGTTTCAGTGTCAAAATACCCATTGCATACCTCCGAGTCAATTGTGTGACGGTATTAGTCAATGCGGAGATAATAGTGATGAACGGGATTGCGGTATATTTTCATTTATAAAATAGTTTATTTTTTTATCTTTTATATATTAATATTTTTTTAATAGATAAGTACACATGCCTTCCGAGTCAATATAAATGTGCAGCCAATGGAACAGTTGGGGCGCATTGTATTAGTGCCACGAGTCGGTGCGATGGACTCATTGACTGTCCGGGAAAAGAGGATGAATTGAATTGTCGTAAGTTTTCCTAACTTAATAAAAGTGTGTTTTATTGCTATTCTACAAATTTAACATTTATTGAATTGAAAAAAATTATTTGTTTTATCAATAAAATATTTAAAAGATTTTAATTTATTGCTTTGTTCTTTGAAATAAAGAATTTAAAATTAGTAGATATTTATTATTATTAATAACTCGTAACTCCTATAATGAAATTGTTTTTCTTTTAGCTGAAAAGAACTGTATGAACAATCAGTTTAAATGTTTGAACAATAGATGCATTCCTCAAGTTTGGCAATGCGATGGTATGTCTAAAGTTGTTGAAAGCTCTTTTAAATTCAAATTTCAAATGATTGCTTTTTTTTACTTAATTGCAAAGGCGATGATGATTGCGGTGACGGGTCTGATGAGCCCAATTCTTGCACGAGTCGAGTCTGTTCTGCTAATTATTTCAAATGTGAAACCGGGCGATGCATACCTTTAAGGTAAAAAAGTTAAACTAAACACTTTTAAAAATAAATGTAACTTAAATTAATAGCTATAACAGTTAGAAAATTACTAATATTAAGGGTTACCAACAGATAAAGATATTCAATGATAGCATTTGTTGTATTTATAAACAAACTTAACTTATTGAGTAAAAAGGCTGCTCAAAAAGTTTTATTTATAATGACAACTGTTGCGATTCTTTCATATAATACCATTACTAAATTGTTTAGCTGGAAATGTGACGGAGATTTTGATTGTGTTGGTCGGGAAGACGAGCCCTCTTCGTGTAAAGATAAATCCTCGACTTGTAATTCAACATATTTTAAATGCAATAATAATAAATGTATTCCCAGTACGTAATTTTGAAAATGCTATCACTTAATGAATAAAAAACAAATTAATCATTATCTTAACGGATAGGTCGCTGGCATTGCGACTTTGAAGACGATTGTGGGGATAACTCGGATGAAATAAATTGTAAACCTAGAGATTGTTCAGAAGATGAGTTCCGTTGTACTAACGGTCGTTGTATAAGGTCTTTGTGGAGATGTAATGGAGAGTATAATTGTGAAGATAAAAGTGACGAAATTAACTGTAACGTCACGTGTAATCCAAAAGAGTTTCACTGTCATGACAGCAATTTTTGCATTTTAAATGATTGGAAATGCGATGGTTTGTAATAATTTCATTCAATTTTATCAAATATTTTGTTTTCATTTTAAAATTAACGCTCGATATGATCTCAATTGAGTTTTAATGATTTTAGTGCTCGTAAGAAGTCTTGAGCTTAATAAAGAACAATAATTGTTTGTCCAATAAGTCAATGGTCTATTAGAAAAGATTTTTGTACAAAATAGCGTTTGTTAGGGTTGCGATCGATTTATAGATGTTGTTTAGCCGAAGCTTTTTGATCATATTAATAACTTTTTTTGGCTATAGTAGGAATTTGATCCTAAAAAGTTAGCTTACGAACTAAGGACTATCTGTGGGACCAAATGGGACTAAGCAAGCGTGGGGGAGTCTTATTTCTTCTGTTTTAAATAGACTACTCAAATGTTGGACATTTAACTTATTTATTAAGCTTTTATTTATTTTCATATATGTAATAATTATATTATTGAATATGTTTTTGATTTTATGAATTGTTATACTCTGGAAAAGCTCACAGTTTCAAAATGAAGAAAAGCTCATTATTTGCTAACTATAAAGCTTAAGTACACTGCATTGTTATTAATAATTTTATATTATTCATAACCATTAGGAGATGCCGACTGTCCAGATAGTTCTGATGAGCAAAATTGTGGCCATACATGCATGTCATCAGAATTTCTGTGCGATAACGGACAGTGTGTCAGTGCTTTATGGCGTTGCGATGGTATGAATGAATGATTCTCTAATTAATTGGATTCAATTGAATAATCATATTATTAATAACTATTCACAGGTGAAGATGACTGCGGAGACAATAGCGATGAAGAGTTGTCTCGATGCTCAACCATCGCGTGTCCGCCCGGAAGGTTTCGGTGTAAGAATAATATTTGTATTCCAAATGATAAAGTGTGTGACGGAAAAGATTCATGTGGAGACCAAAGTGATGAAGAGTCAGCTTTCTGTTCGCATTATAAGCATTGTTCGGCCCATCAGTTCCAGTGTTTGAACAAACATTGCATTGATTCCGATAACGTCTGTAACGGAAACGATGATTGCACTGACAATTCAGATGAAGAGAATTGTGATCTTTCTGTTTGTCATTTCGGCACTTGTTCTCAGCTTTGCTTAACTAAAAAGTTAGGCAACCATTCGTGTACCTGTGCTTATGGCTATTCAAAGTCGTATTACGACAACACGTCTTGCACTGCATTAGGAGAACCGGCAGTGCTGTTGGTCGCGAGTGAGAACGGACTCAGAAAAGTCAATCCTTACAAGACTTCTGTTCAGGAATTGATTGATATTTTATCAAATGTTTCCAAAGCGAGTCGAATCGATTCATTCGATGTGATGTACGAAACCGATAAAGTGACCCTATTTTGGACCAGTTTTCATACCAGAAGTGTTTATAGATTCGATGCGCCGATGATTGAAGAGAAAAGAACCAAAAGAGATATACTTCAAAGTTCTTCTCAGCCGACAACAATAGCTTCCGGTTTGATCGCTTCGCGCGGTATAGCAGTCGACTGGATCTCAAAGAATCTCTATTGGATCGATGCGGGCTCGGGTACGATCACTATATCAACCACTGATGGTTCAGTTCAGCGAACATTGATTAGTGATGACTTGGATCAACCGCACGATATTGTCGTTGACCCAAAATCAGGGTTTATATTCTGGACGGATTGGGGAAGAAAAGCAAAAATTGAAAGGTAGGCTTGAAATAAACTCTCAAATTGACTTATATATGTGAGTGAATATCTTTGAATGGGTCTCAGAGCTTAATAACTTTAATGCTGAGATCTCTACCTCAGCGCAAACTCATTAACAAATAAATCAAGAGATGTATAATAATCTC
>JAUJYU010000138.1:0-17655 GCA_033995675.1 Nothrus silvestris
TATTTAAACAGAAAAAAATGAAAATTTATTAAACTTATCTTCAAAGCGTTGTTTTATGGTTTTTTGTTTGAATACAAACTTGTAATGTTTTTATAATCATAATTGTATTATTATTATCTCTTTTTTAAAACAATAGACAAAAAAGGAGATGTCTATATCGTTATAATCAGGTTATGATTATTTTTGGGTTAATGGACATAAAGTTACACACGATTTCGCATTTGAATTGAAACTTTGATGCAAAAATATAACCAAAGCCTATGGTTATAATTTTTTAAAATGCCTTTGAAATGATTTATGTCTCATTGAAATGATTGGCACAATTATATTAAGAGCTCACAAATAATTAATTCTTTGTGCATATTTTAAACAAATATACTGTATTTATATCTAACAATTGACGGCATTATCAGTTGCTATACTTTAGACTTATCTAAAGAAAATAATATAATATCATATAACAAAGCTCGGGTTAAACATGTAGTTGTTGGGTTCATTCAGGTCGATATCATTTTCAGCCCATTTAATAAAACGATTATTCACTCGAAAGCTCTTCGTTGGAATAGCGAAATGTTCATCAATTCTATATAAAGAATATATTTTTTATATAAATTTTTATATTTTGTATTATATTAATTGATTTTTCTCAGTTAATATTCTAATTACTATCTTTTGTGTCTTTTTTATAAGAAGAATATATCAAAAAAGCATTTTAAAGTTTTCTTACTCTTCGAGAGTAGAGCCATCAGGCATTGGTTGTGCATATATTGGCAGAGGATTGTAGTGAGCGTTACTCTCAATTTTAAGATGAGGTCTCACAATATGTGTAGGAAATGATTCCCCGTGATTGTAGGTTTTCTTTAAGCCTTCTTTAAGCCATTTCTTTTCATGCCAGTGCTCTTCTTCTTTGTGTTCAAAGAGTCTATACTTTGAATGTTCAAAATCTTTACTGCTGTGCATTTCTCTTCCTCCGTAATCACCTGAAGGCATATTCTTCTTATCTTTCCATCGAATTTCGATCGCATATTGATGTGGATAATGGTTTGGATCGTCGTTTGCAAAAGATTTATCGTTATATTTTTTTTCTTCATAGTCTTTATTTTTATGGGAAATTTGATTAGCTGTCGCTGTTCTGAACTTTTTTGGTCTGATTTGTCTATTATTGTTTACATTTTTGGCATTGAAACTCTTCGGTAAAGTTATTGCTTCATTGGGTGCATCAGATGTCTGACTTTTTGCATCACTTAATTTTTGAAATGGTTTATCAAAGTCAAAGTGAGTGGGAATTGAATTTGGAGGTAAACTATCGTATAAACTCAAAGGACGATTGAATTTACTTCTATTTTTAATATTACCATTTTTGAAATGCTTTCGTTTCCTCTTAGAAGGTGTCCATTGAGAAGGTTTGAACTCATCAAAAGGTGCGCTATAAAGAGATGGTGCATTGGTCCGAGTTTTAGATCGAGTTTTAGATCGAGTTTTAGGTCGAATCATAGGTGGAATATTGTGTCGGAAATCTGGTGGTTCACTATACGAATGTGGAGGTTTTTTGGGCGATGATTGCGGTAATATTAGAGTAATTCCATCAATCATTGGTTGATTATGAATGAAATGCGAGGCGTCCTCGTAATAGCCATCGAGAATATTGATGTTTGTAATACCAAAATCACATAACACTTCAGAAATGCATAAATAAATAAGATATATATTTTTAAAGAAGTCACATTTGAATGTCATTCTCAACACTCAACAAACTATCAAAACAATAATAGCATAATATCCCGAAACGATTCGCATTCAATTACTACAGATCGAAATGGATTTTGGCTGTAATGGATCTCAAATCGAGATCGCGTCTCATTCTTAGTAATTAGTGCGTGAAATAAAACAATATCTATATATTCTACTTAAGAAGTATATAATTTAAAACACTTTTTTGAAGATTAAGTTTTTTATATATATATATTAAAAAATTATTTATATTATGACCTTTTATTTATAACTTATAAAATAATTTTAAAATCAGAACATCAACAAAAAGTAAGTTAAAATAATTTCTTAACTTATATATTCTAATATTGGATGATAAGAAAAATTAATTTTTTTATTAAATGTGTTCTGGTGTGTGCTTTTTCTTTTTTTGGCGGTTTCGTCGTCTGAAACACTGATATTTTTAGGTCTCGAAACAGAAGATTCCGAATATTTTTCATAATCGTCTGTTTCTTTGGACGGAGATATCAAACTTGTATTTGTTTTCGATGACATTTGCATAAGTAGTGGTCGAAAATTGTCCGCATTGACAGGCATTTCACCAAAAAGTTCATCTGAAGGTTTCTTTTTATAGAACAAAGAGTTCGCGTCTAAATAACTATAATCAGAAAAGGATGGATTCTGTGAGCCTTTATAGACCGGTACGGGTTCGGGATTAGACGCAACTCCAGATGTGACCGGAACGTGAATCACTTGAACAACTGGTGCTCCGTTTCCATTCGGATTCAAATAAGTAGTCGTTCCGGGCATTTGTATTTGAGCAAATGGTCGCTGTCTTTGACTTTGAGTTTGGTCTTCGTTTACCATTATTGCTGGCATTAAGTAATCGATTTCACTCTGTCCTAAACCAGGTATTTGTTGTTGAGGTTTGAATGCGATTGAGGCTGAATTGTGGGGACTTTGATATGTTTTGTGAGGCACTGATAATGACTCACTGTTAGACTGAAAATCCATAAGTTGTTGGATCACATTTTCAGGTGATATATGAGATAATTGCGGGAAATTTTTTAATTGTTGTAATAAATTAATTTGATTTCGAATGAGGTCTTGTGATTGAGAGATAGAATCTGAACCAGAGTTAGGCATATTTCCTCCTAATATAGACCACAAAGTATTACTCAATGCTGGTCTCGGTCTTTGTTTCTTTTGCGAATCATCTGAAGCACTTGGAATTGGTTTGTAAGACACTCTTTTGTTGAGATGACACGTACAGGCAGTTGGGATGCGGAAAGTGTCGATATAGAAGCCCTTTCCCTTCTCAAAAACTAAAAGTCTATGATATGAGTGGACTTGTGCGCAACGAGAATCAAATTCAGAATATGATATGTAATTGCATTTACTGTTAGGCTTAAGGCATTTTTCCATTCTTACAGTTTGTGTGAACTCCGCCTTAGAATCAAATACAAAGTTTTCAAACATTTATGATAGATATTAATTGACTTTTTTAGTATTTTTGCTTAAAAGAAAAGTTTCAATATTTACCGCATTGACTATCACTTTCCATTCTCCTCTTCTATTTCGAGCGAGTTTTGGTTTCCCATAAAGTACTTCAGAAGGACAAACAAATCCTCCTCCAGAAGAGCCTTTTCCTTCTGAATTACTGAATTCACTGCTCGAGGTTTGTGGATCTTTGTTTTCATTATAATAATATTCATAATTATATGATTCTTCGACATCCCGTGGAATCCCGTCAACAAGTGGTGTATTATCTGTAACTTCTGAATACATGAGTTCAAAAATTTCGCGTCTTTTGTAAATTTCATCGACAATTGCCTGTTCGGGATATTCGAAATCGTCGACACATATATCAGTTGTAAACTTATCACATCTCGGAGTTGTGTCAAATTTATGTGTTTCGTGAGAAGAAGAGCTTTGACTGTTTGACGATTTTGGCTCATCGTTATTTTCGTCGTCTTCAAGAGAAAATTCTTCGCCATCGCTCGGCTTTTCTCCAATCTCTATAGGCTTAGAGGCAGAAAAGGCTGCAATGCTTGCGGGTCTTCGCGTTCTAGTGTTGCCTCTATTGCCAGTTGGTCTCGCACTTTGTTCTTCTGAAGTGGGGTTATCATCATTACCACCATTTTCTATGAACTTAAGCCAAAAATTAATACCGCTGTCTTCAAACAGCGAAGGAGGAAGAAGTAAAGAGTCCGGATCATTGGGTCCCGGAAAGCCAGCCGGTCTCGGGATAAAGTTTGGTATAATTGGCGGACTTATTATAGGGCGAATTCTTTGTATATTTGGCGGATGTAATCCTTGTATATAAGGTCTATAAGGTCTATCTCTGAGTTGAGGCCTACGAAATCTTCTTAATCCTAACCATGAACTTAAAGTTCTCGATTCACTTGTGGTATCGTTGAGTTCACTATTATTCCTGTTGTCCAACAATTCTCTAAGAATTAAAGCATAAGGAGCTGATGGATAGCTCTCTGAACTTTTATTTGAAAGATCACTAATCGAAAGATTTCTCACATCTATAAAATGATTGAAATTTTTGTTTAAAATATTTGATAAATCGATGTCTCGATTATTTTGTTTAATGATATTTTCAAAGTAAGTTTGAGTCACATTTATTTTATTATTTAAATGGGATTTATTCTCGTATTCATAACTTAAATCACAAAAAATATAGATTACAAATGAATGAAATAAAATAGTTTGAAACATATTTATGTAAGCAATCATTTTAAACTGTAGTTTAAAATAGTTATGCAACGGAAGAACTTCTTTCCTAATATGGTTAGAACCAGAATAGAGTTATAGACACACTCTGTCGAGCATGAAATTAATGTAGAGGTCAACAAAAAGAGCCGGCAATCTGTGATGCATACCTTCACTCAATAAACTTGATTTTATTTATGTAATAATCAGTGATGGCAACGCTCGAGCGTGAGCGCCGAGCGTTAAAGAGCGCGAGCGTGAGCGCCGAGCGTTAAAGAAAGAGCGCGAGCGTCGAGCGTTAAAGAGCGCGAGCGTGAGCGTTGCCATCACTGGTAATAATCTTATAGTTGTTGTTGTTGTTATTGGTTATGTACTATCGATGTTATTTCAGTGGTAATGACCTCTTAAAATATAACTTATCAGTGATTGGGTCATAATATCTATTCCGGGAATGGATGTTATGTTAATTCTCATTCATTGAGGCATTCCTTTATTTTAATTAAACGAGAAACAGAAGTGCAATTAAGTCAAACCTATTTTTTACACTAACATTGTTTAAAAGCTATTAAATCATAACTAAAAATCAAATTTAAGTGAATTCCAAATAGCGTGAAGTAGTTTCAAAAAACCAGTATCTTTAGGCTTTGCCAAACCTCGACGTAGTCTCTCTTTCATAACAGCTATAAATTCTCTATTACTCAACTGTCCGTCTTCTGCATCAATTAATTATAGCAATTAAAACATAGGATTAATGTTAAGGAGGATTAAGGATTAATTTTAAACTCACGATTCTCATCAAATATTGTGAATAACACATCAACCAAATGGTCTCTCAGTTCAACGTGAGCTACAGTTTTAGCGACGTGTTTAAGAGTAGCTGAAATACGGCATAACAGTCATCATTATTTATATTTCATGAGTTTATGATATGAATTAGTTATAGATTAATCAACTATTGAATGATACAAACCCTGATCTATTGACGCGCCCGCGATGTGAAACACTGCGAGAGCAATGTCCACATCATTTATATTTTGGAGAAAATAAAATAATCTTAAATAGTCGTCCAAAGAAATGCCTTCCTGTTCGAGTCCCTCTACATCTTTTCCAAACTTCTTTTTAACCCTTTTAAGCACTTTTGTTCGTCTCTTATCTGTCAGACCCGCGTATGCTATCAATAGGTCCGCAAATTCGGTTTCCTTGATTTTACCCGTTATTGGATTTGGTTTTTTTCTTTCAAACTTTATATAATAAATAAAGTTTTGTTTAATTATTCAGTAAGTTATCATTTTTCACTTATAATACTTCGAGAGTCAACAATTCTGTTTGCAATTGTCTTTGAAAGTCCAAAAACTTCTCAGTCGTTAGTTTTTGTTTGAGATCTTCACCAAAAAAGTATTTAGCGAGAGCTGAACTCACGCCTAAACATTCAATCATTATAAAAATTAATATACATTTCCATAATTTTAAATTCCTTTAGAAATTTATAGTTCTCATTACTTCTGAACAGATATTAAGTTTCTTTAAATGTGAACAAATTTCAAATGATTAATACTATCATTAATACTGATAAAAAAATACCAATATATTTGGTTTTTGCATTTCCGTGAAGTTTTTTGCCAATACTAGTTTGTGCTAATATAGCGTTTTGCACTTTTTCGAACTCTTCATATTCGACATCTCCGTCTCCATTGAGATCAAACATTCGAAATGCAATTTCAAAATGTCTTCTCGAGACTGAATTGATTGATAATAATAATTAAAATTGAATGAAAGCAAAAAAATGCCAAAAATACCTGATATAACAGTTAACAAAAAGAGAAAATCAGTGAAGTTTATTAAACCATAATTACTGAGCTTATAAAAGATACTGTTGGGCTTCAAGCCATACGCCAAGTCTTTACTGCCCTATAAGTAAACAAATCAATGCTTCAGAAGTACTTCTATTATGAGAAAAGAAAACAAAATCAAAACAAAGACATTCTAATAAAGAAAAAGAACAGATCAGCCAAACTGTTGTCAACACAAAAGTGGATTTAGAGTGAGAAATACATAAGGAATATGTATAATAAGATATAATAAGATATAAGATAACCCATAAATACAATCAAAACTAAATAACAACGAAACAAGGAATTAAGTGAACTTATAATTGATAGATAGCATATATGCTCACAGTTAGCAAGCAGTAACAGCTGTTGCCTGCTTTAGATAGCATAGCATTGAGGTCTGATTCCTCTTCCTTTAGATGAAAAGAATAATACATTTTTTATTACAATTTAGGCTCAAATTTACAGTTAATTACAATTGTATTAAACATTGAACACGAGTCCAACATTGCAGACTTGAATACCTTAGAAATGTCAATCTTTTTGAACTGATCTAATCCCAAACCGTCCGGTTGTTTAATACCAGGCGTTAAAGCTCTTAAGAAGTCGTCGGGAGTCATATAGATCTCAGACTCGTTTTGATCATAAATTATTTTAATTGAAGCAAAATATCGGAAAATTTTGTCGGGAGTCGAATACATCCGAATCCGGTTCTCATATTCTATAATCTTTCGATCTCGAAAACCACTTTTGCGTAACTTGGAATCTGATTTCAATTCAAGATTAGTAATGTCTTCATTATTAGCAGCGCTGGTGTTGTCATAAGAGAGCGCATCCACGCGTTTCACTCCAACCAATCGCTTACACGCTTTCACGAATCGGTTCCAGTGGTCTTCGATTGGATCAGTTATTACGTGAGGAATATAGTTCTTCCAAATGCTGCCGACGTTGAAGAGGTTGATCAGAACCAATACTGCAACAGCCAATTGGAAGTATTTCTGAAATTTGGTTTCCATAATCACATTCTTCTGATGACCGAATTTATCTCTTTGCTTAAAAAATCTTCTCTGAATCGATTCAACGCTTATTATTATTCTTCGATTCTTTGCTCTATTATTGCACTCAATTTTCATCCATTCATTGTTTCCTTTATTTAATAAATTATTTTTAATTAAAATGCAATTAAACTCTCTTTTTGTTGTTTCAATTGAATTGCATTTTATTTTCAACAAATCATTTCTCGTATTTATAATGAAATCAATTTTATAATTATTTGCTTTTCTATAAAACTGTCGATTAATTAGTTTTGATAAAGACATGGCTTTAATATATTTCAATTGATGACCAATTGTTTCAAACTTTAATAATTAATATATTTTAATAAACATTTCATAAAAGGCAATGACATCAATGACAGATTCATATGATTTGACAATAAATTGTCGTTTCCTTTGAATCACAATTTGTTAATAAAACTTATTGTTTACATATTTGCGATGTTTTGTCGTATAATTCATAGTAATTAAAGCGCAAGTCTTTCAATCGTATTTTGATATAAACAACGCTTTCAGGGAATCAATGTCTTCACTGACTGTAAGTATATATGTCTTCAATCGGGTTATGAATGTGTGTCACGTCTTTTATGAACAAATGATTACTATTTTAAAAGTCGAACCAAAATCATATGATAAGCGGTTCTGTTATCATAATATTTCTCACTTCGCAAGTGCTTCATATCGTTAATTATATTGTATTTAAGTTAACGTTAATTAGTGTCCAATCGTTGCTAATGTCTTACTATAGAGACAACGACAGCAGTGATTATAAAAGCAATTATAATGAATACGAAGATAACAAACCAAACGCTTATTTGAATCCAACAAATGATACCAATTTGTACAAACAATACCAACAAAACCAAAGAAGTGGTCCATATGATCCGCAACAACAACATCCACAACAACAACAACCACAACAGCATCCAAATGAAGGCATTCCATCCTTAAGTGCCGATGATTTTCGATTACTTAGAAATTGCAATAAAGAGAGCTTTTATTATAGATGTATGTCTTTTATTATTAATCAATCATATCTATCAATATTATAATCATAAATATATCATTAATATTAATAGTTGACCAGTATTTTTAATTATTATTAATACATAAATACCTGTACAGTATGTGAAAACATTATAAGACACTTGTGTTGATCAATGTCTTGAGTGACCACTTATTGGGTTCGAATCTCAGACCACAAACAATGAGTTTTATATCCTTTAAAAATTGAATTCATTCAAATATAAACAATTTGTGCTTTTTGTGTATAGAGTGGGCAAAACACCATTTGGAAAATTTGTACAAAACATATATAACTCCGATTTGAGCTCAAACTTAGTATTTATATGCATTTTGATGTGTAGATCAACTTTAATATGAGACAAAAATGTCGCTCTCAAACGGTTCGAGAGATATTCGACTTAATGTGTTCCATAGACCTAATGTTAATTTTAAGTATTGTAAATCCTATTTCTAACAGCATAGTCTACCGCCGCCGCCGCCGCCAACCAAAATGACCGAACCTAATCTAACCTAACCTAACCCAACCCAACCCAACTTAACCTAATCTAACCCAACCCAACCCAAGTGACGTCGCGAAGCCAATTGTCTATAATTATTGCTTTATAGACTTAATAGTAAAAAATTACAATTAAATATTTTTATCTCCATAACTGCCCTAAATCTAGAAATATAAAGTTTGTGGGCTATTCAATGGGGGTAACGAGTAGTCTGCCCACCATGAATGGGAACTACTTTAATATTGATAGTTTGTTGACACTTATAACAAATGCTTTTAAACTGATAATAAATTGCTGCGTTTTTTTATAATATTTGTTAGTCCTGGTATTTGCCAACTTGACTGCCGGACCATTCTTAGCACGTGTGCCATATTTGAATCATATATCACATTTACATTAGTTGCTATTTTCTTATGAATTTAAAAGTATAGCGTTTAAAATTAATAAATTTTCTCTAATCATTCAATTAATTTAATGCTTAATTAACATTAAGAGCACTCAACTTCACTGCAATATTACCTAAATCTTAAGTTTTAAAAAGATGTCTTTAGATATGTTGTGCACATTATCCTATTTATGACAATACGAAAAGTTTGTCTCTAATAGTAATTACGCTAAAATGCACTCAACTAAAAATATAAAACCATATCTCAATAAACACAACATTTAAAGGACATTTACGGTAGTTTATATCTCAAGTCAGTGCAAAAGCTAATTCAAAAAAGAGAATAATGTAAACTTTAATATGATTCAAATTCATCTATCAAATTAAATACTGTATACTGTATTACATTTCATTACAAATTGTGTTACTTAATGAAAAACTATATTTAATTGATAATTGATTTTTAACTACTGATAGAAATGCCAAAGAAGTGATTTTAACTTAAGTAATCCCTGACTTAAATAGAAATTTTTACTTTTCACTTGAGTTATGAGCCTTTGAGTGATTTGTTTTCCTAATTAAGTTATAAATAATTCATTTAACTTTTGGATTATTATAACTACACTATCAAAGGGTAAAAAAGTTAAGAATTAGTAATAAATTTCCAATCAATGTCTCACATCTTGCAAATTGAATTTATTGCGATTGTCATTCAGGTTTACCATTATCTGTGGCCGCGTGTGCTCTCATGTATTATGTAGGAAAACAACGAAATATAAAGCCATCTGTTTGGCACTATACGAGCGCTACCTTCGGCGGCTGGTTCTTCGGCAAACTTAGTTATCGCAGAACATGTGAAGACAGACTTATTAATTCACATTCAAATTCACCGTTTGTTAAAGCAATACGAAGAAGACGTGGATTGTATACCGAAGGCTAGTATTGAATAACTTACTGAATATAATATAATATTTAGATTTTTAAATCACAAATAAAATAATGTAATTTTTATTTTAGATTTAGGAAATAGTGTGACATTTGAAGAGACGCCAGAGTCTGATTGGAACAGAACTGACTCCAAATCGAGTGATTTTGGTTACGGCGCACACGAGTTCGCTGACGATAAAGATCTTAGACATCAGCCAAGGAGTGATAGCGAAGATTCGAGTCCACAATTTAGTACCACATATGATGATCTACGAGCTAGAAATAGAGCTGCTCTCAAGATGTGACCATATGTTCAGTCTTATCGAGAATAATAATTCATTTATTTGATAGTTATGTTCTGTTTGGCGCTGAAGAACTGCTTCGAGCGCTTTGCAGTTGAGATGATTTTATAGAAATACTATTTTGTAGTGTAATATATCATTCTTAATAATAAATCTAAATATTACTTCACTATAAAAATACTTACTCTTTAAACAATGTATTGTTAAACACTTTTTTCAGCAGCCAATCAAATGCTTATAAAAAACATTACTTATTTATATACAGCATATATATTAGTTGCAGTTTTAAGCAATAAAATATCTGGACTCAAGTTTATTATATGAATGATCTTTAAGTTATTGAATTTCATTACGCTTTAGACGCGTTAATTGAAGCGATGGTGAAGATCCTCGACTCCGGAGGGGCTGAAAAGGAAACAAATGCTAACCATTTAGTGGAGAGAAACTAAGGCAGACTCAAGTGTGAACTAACTATTTTCTCAAATAAGTCTTCTTAGATAAACAGCTGTCGTAAGACATTAACCAGAAAATGAAATAACTTTAACTATATTTATAACTTATTCGTGAGAATTATCTTTTTTTCCATTAAATAATATTTTTTCATAACTCATGTTTTTCACAAATTAATTGTTTTTGACCGAAGTATGGAATTATTATTATTTTGAAATTTTTCAAATAAATTTTCAATTTTTCAAATAAATTTTCAATTTTTCAAATAAATTTTCAAATTTTTCAAATAAATTTTCAATTTTTCAAATAAATTTTCAAATTTTTAAAAATTTGAAATAAATAATTAGTGAGGAATTTATGGATTGCAATTTAAATTAGTTAAGTTATGTGTTTATGGAATATGGGAGTGGATGAAGAAGATTATAGATTAAATGTTGCGCGACCGACAAACTCATAAACTAAAGCTTAAATTTCTTAGACAATTAGCAGTGTTTTGTGTGTCTATCAATTAGTTAAGAACTCGAGCTTTTACTATAATAGTATATCCGCTCACTTCAAATCGACTACTGAATGAACGAATGAAACGACTTTTCTTAAGAGTTAGCTTTCAAACCCGTGGCGTTATATCGTATTTCTATAGCAAAACAACGGAAGTATGGATTGATTAGCTTTCAGTGCTTTCAAATTATCTTAAGCTTACATATGATATATCTTATGCTTTGATATTTTCCTCATAAGGAATAAATTGCTTGAAGAAAGAATATGAAAAGCCAACTGAGACGTATAATGACATCTTTTAAATTACTTTTCATTTTAAATTATAGGTTTAAAATAAATTAAAGATTAATTCATTTACCTATTAATTTATCATTATTTTCAAATTTATTAATTTTATTTTATAAATTATTTATAAACTAATTACTATAATTTATTTAAACCAAATTTTAGAGGAGTTTAAAGATAATATACCCGTAAAAGCTATAATTATAATACAACTCAAATAAATGTATTAGTGTATAGAACTGAGCATTACTTCAATGAATTAAATTATCCAATCCTAATATAATTTGTGATCAAATTTTGATTGATTAAAGATTTAAACAAATTGGCATTAATCTCAACTGTTTCACTCTTTTTTAACAAATAGAAGAGTTATGATTTACAATAATTAAATTTAAATTAATTCTTTTAAATTTAATTTTTAAATTTTAATCTCAATAAATATTAATTTAGATTTAAAGGTGAATTTTATTTAATAAGCTTTGAAACTTTGAATTCATGCGATTGCAAATGGAGTGAATTTCTTTATAATTGAGTTAGTTTTGAAAATGGCATTTGAAGGGAAGGGAAATAAACTTATATCTTATGAGTTGCCGTAAAATCATAACTATACCAATACTACAACTGTAACTGTTAGTGAACTTTAATATTGTAGAGAATAGATTCGTCGCTCCAGACAAAACCAATTTTGATCATACATTCATGTCTGTAACACAGATATAATGTTATCGTTCACTCGAGTGTAATGTTATCAAGTTTTCCATTTTCTAATTTAATTTGTAATACATTAGTGCAGAGCTATAATCAAATTTGGCCAATACTCGAACAAAGAGCGCGTTTTCAACGAGAGGCTCCTCACCCGTCATCCTTATAAACAAAACAGTGCGAAACAAACGAAAACTCAAATCCCAAATACGATAATTGTTTAGCAATTTGGTTGGTATTCGCAAATAGAAATGCATTCACATTGCTTTACCGCTTTTACATAGAACTTGATGTTGTGATACTCAATGTGATACTCAATGTGATTAATGAAGAGAGTAGGCTCGAAAACTCCGAGCCTGAGCCTACCGAGCTTAGATTCAAAATCTCTAGAGCCTGAGTCTGATAGAAAAACCCGGAGCCTGAGCCTAGACTAGCCTGAGCCTACTATACATCATTAAATGTGATACTGTATTCATTTCTACAATATTGCTTTGTTAGCAATGTATAGTTTATAGTAGAAAAGCATATATAGATTAAACTGATACTAATGTGATCTAAAGGCGCATTTAGATTCATGTGCGGTTACTATTATTAATAATAAGAATATATAAATATCTTAATATGTAACAATACCTCATAAGTTTTGTATTACAAGCTCTCTTAAAAGAAATGTTGAGCACTTATGTAATCTTAAGTAACTCTCTTGAGTAATAAAAGTGCTTTAACATGTTAGCTCTAAGATTATAATACAAGTACTAATAGAAATGTTTAAACATTCTGTTATGCTTTGAATGTTGGAAATTATTTTAATTTTATAAACATATACTTATCATATAAATTTAAAAAGTGCTTTCTCTCTCTTATAACCTAAATTATAGTAAATAATTAATGGTCGAAGAATTGAAGTACAGATCATTAGTAAATCTTTTAAAATGAATCCAACTGAAGACTTTATGAGCAGAAAAGAAATAAAGTTTTGAGCACTTCAACTGAAAGCTGATCTGCGATTCATTTAGTTTTATTGCTAAACTAACTAAACAGTTGAATAGTTTCTAAATGTCAAATTTGAATGAAGAATTAATACTTATTAACATATATTTGCAATAAACATAATACTATATTGTTTACATAAGAACTATTATGTCAACTGAGATTAAATGAGAGACTATATAAAGTATATTTTACTTTTGTTATCTGATTGATAGTTATCGCAATAGTTAAGACCTGCTGTGAAAACTGTCTTCCTTGGCGTCGACAGGACCAGCCTATATGGGAGACTTATTAGCCATGCCGTCGAGCAGGTATCCAAAAAAAAATCTTCCCCTGAGTTATCTCTCCCTTTTTCCCGTCCATGTCTTCAACTGAGAGACACGACGAATATTCTTTTGCTCGAAGTGATTGAAAAAAGCAAATATTTCTCTATTTTAATAATGTATTTTTTCAAAAAGAATTCTTGAGATTAAAATTGAAAATGTAAAAGCCTTTTATTCTGACAAAAGAATGTTAGTTTCAAATCTCAAGTAACAAACGTATTGCCTCAAAGTTATATATGGTCTTTTTTAAAGATGCAAACCATAGTGCAACCTATGCAACCTATAGTGCAAAACCAAAAAATATTCAGTTCATATTCAGTGATGCATTGTTAATGTGCAAAAGTCCGAGTTATTTTAGCCCAAAGCAACAGACGGACAAACAGTTTATATATCTCTGAAGAGCAACCTTATACAGTACTAAAGCGGCACCTCTTTTAATGTCTATCACTCTTATTGAGACCCAACATTTGGCAATACACCTATCTTTCAGCGACATTTATACGCCTGATTACTTTCAAATAAAGCCATTGTTCGTTTGTATGTATGAATTGAATTCACAATTCATTCGAGGATCAAATATTCTACTTTATGGACTCGAATTGCCGATCACTCTATCGATTACAATGCTATGTCTATTGCTATGTCTATTGCTATGTCTATTGAAGTGCGCATAAAGATTTCTTTCTTCATTTATACGCATAAAAAGAGATGAATTCTTAATAATGCACTTTCTTTACATTTCAATATAATCTTTTTGTGTTAGTTTTAGAATAACACTAAATATTTAATATTATTTACAACTTGAGAATGTACTGCAATTATTTATAGCTGAGACCATTGTATTTAAGGTATTTATACGCTGTTTGTGAAAGTGGTAGTTTATGTTCAATTTATTCAATGTCTTCATTAATGAAATTAGCTTTGAATTTATTTTTAAATCTCATAGATTTTGGAATACTTTTTAAGTTAGTGTAAACTTAAATCCCATAAAAGACCAAAAATGGGATAAATAAATAAACTTTTGCAAATCTTTAAAGTGATTGAGTTATGTGAAGATTGAGTTTATTTATTTTTTAATAAGAATGTTATCTGTAAGTAATTCACTACAAATTGATTCAAACATTTATGTAATGATTTGAAGCTGACTTTAAAAAAGCAATAAATGAGCGACACTTCTAATATTAGTATTCTATACGTTTGTTAGTTGAATACTGATTATGGGCTTCAGTGTATTTGTCGTGAAGTTTAGTCCAATCATTTTGATTTAGAATCAAAGATAGACTTTCAATAATAGATAAAGAAAGAAATTCTAGTACTGTATACTTCTGATATTTCAGTAATTATTATTACAAATAGTCCTGAAGATTACCTAAACAATCACCGAAAGGCTTGTTTTAATCAAATAATAATTAACAAATAAAATCTTTTCACAATTTAAACTTATTTCAAAATAAAAGAAACAAATATAACCATTTGTGTGACGAATACAATGCTAAATATATTGTCAGTGAAAGAAGAGAGAGAGAGAGTCTCTTAATTGTCAACTTTTCTAATAAAAGTGATGTTAAGATAGTATAGATTCAGATTTTGTAGTAAACTTATGACCGGTGAGCTCGTCCTTGTGGTGACTGTGACTGAGATAATAATCTTTGGTGTCTTTAAAAATAATTATTGTGCTCCCAAAGAAATATTTTCCCTTTACGTTTTTGACAAATCAAGATAAGACATTCAGTCCTTCAGCTTAGGGCTCATTCATTTCCATTTGAGTGCATAACTCTTAAAAACAAAAACTAATTCCTGGGACCGAATATTATGGTCGAAAATCTGTTTTGGTATTTGAGAATTCAGGTTTTGGAAAAAATTATTTGCAGCTGTCGGTTGTAATAGCATTTATTCATTATTTTCTCATTAAATTCCAGGCATTTAATTAAAATAGAAATAATAAGATAATAAAATAGGTAGAATTTTTTCATATTTAAATTCATTTTAATCATTCATATAATTTAGTGAAAATTAATTATTTAATTTCATGTCATATAACTTGAGGCTAAAAACTACTAAAGCAGTGCTATTGCGAGAGATATTCTCAACGGGTGTTAAAACATGCAAAAATCCTCTCTAAATGTAATAAAGTTTAGATAATAATTATTATTATTATTAGCTTACATATGAATGCATTCAATATATGGTATACCTGTTCAGTAATGTAGAATTTACTTATGTGCCGTATTATTCAAAATCATATTTATCTTTGTAGTACTCTATTGTTTCACTGTATTTCCAAATTAAATATTAATTTTCAAACATATTATTGGGTTTATTATTGGATCTATTATTGGATCTATTATTGGATCTATTATTGGATCCATTATTGGATCGTTAGATAATGAAATTGAGGAACGCATTGACAAACAGCGAATAAATATCGAAATTATTATCCCTTATAGTGAATCAGAATATAACTAAGACTATTGTTGAAATGATCGCATTCAACATTTTAAAGGATACTTTTAACTAAAATAAAAAATTATACATGACTTAAAGCATGTCTTATTTCAATTAATTTTTACAATTATGTGCTTTAAACATGAATTTAAATGTTTAAAAATTGAAATATTTTAATATTCCTTAAACCTTATGACAAACAGTAAAATTAGGATAAAAGCATTTATTTTCAAGAATGAGTTGTGTATTGGGCGAAATTTATTGTCATTATTAATAATATATAAATTTAATATATTATATACGGCTAAAGTGGACACACTATTAAATGAGTGCAATCCGCTGTTTTTCAATGCGGTCATTAATTGCTAATTGCATTCACTTTTTCGCTGGTTATGCATCGAATGTTTTCTATTCATAATATTATTCAATACAGAAATGTTTCATTTGATTTAAATCTGATTCAAACTAATATTTATTATTAGTTTTTGTTTTTTGAATATCAAAAAAGCTACTGCAATGAAAATGAAGGTTTAATTGTTATTATGTGGTTGAGATTGTGAAGCCATTTAGGTCTTCCTCTCTCAGCGGGTATCAAAACTTAACTCTGAAAAGCTCTACGGGATCGCCAAAGTTTTTATCTTAAAAGATTCACTTGTAAAATGATACTCTACTCTACCATTTAACTTACCTACTTTTCAAATATAAATAATGGTATTTCAAACCTTCAACATTAAAGCTATTATTGATAGCCGAGAACAAAGAAATTAATAAATCAAACAATAAAATATTTTTCATTATATATTGTAAATTTAGCAAATTTTTTTGAACAGCAAATTTTTAAATTAATTGCTTTTGTGGAAAGAATTTCATTATAAAAATAATACACTACAAAACCATACCATTTAATATAAACTCAACTAAATGTTTAGTCTTAATCTTTGAATGAAAATATTTTATATTTAAAGCTCTGCTTAAAGTTCTATTTTAATTGAGTTTTAAAATCTTGACCAATTAGTTTTGTTACTTTACATAATGGATAATTGAAACAACTACTCAAATATAAGTATATAATATTTTAACTTTGGAATTATATTAAAATCGTTTAAAAGCAAAATCATGTAAATTAATTTACTAAATGCCTGGCCGTGAGGTAAGAGTGAAAGATAATTTTCTCTTTATGAACTACAGTATATGTTTTTGTTAACTAATCAAACAAAACCCTATTAATCATTTGACAAACTGTGACAAAGATGAAACTGTTGGCAAAAATTTAAATTATAATATTTTAATAACATTGATATATGTATTGTATTTAGCGTTGCTAGATTTTTTCCGGGACATTCCGGGGCAAAGTATTTATTGTCTGAATATATAATGCTTTTTATGTAAATTGATATAATACAATTATAATATAATATTCTTAAATAGTATGTTACATTGCTTTCATTTGCCATGTTTTATTACCTGTTTCTTCTAAAAACATTTAAAAACATTTATAATTTTACTTTTA
>JAUJYU010000139.1:0-17652 GCA_033995675.1 Nothrus silvestris
TAAATATACAGTAGTATAATAAGTGCACCAATAGATAACTTATATTAGCAAACATAAAATTATGAAAAAAAATTTTATAAATAAAAGATTTAGATTTAAAATAATTTTTTTATTGCATTGAAACATTTTTCGGAATATAAATTCGGAATCCTTTTATAGAGTACAACACATCTGTGTATTTAAATGTTAAGAACGAATTTTTCTTTAAATGGCAGGTATTTTATATATATATATTTTTTTATACTAAGATTAAGTAAAATTAAATTATTGTCTGTAATAATGGAAATCCGCTTTTAAGATCAATTATTTTGGTTGATCGCAATCCTGATTGTTTGCGTGAAGAACTGCACAAAAGACAAGACAGGTTCTGATATCAATTATGTTTAAGCATCACTTTTGAAAGCACATAAATGCCCATTCAATGAGATGTTGATGATGTCAAAGGTGAGTTCGTGCCGTCACTGCACTAACACTGCGCTAACGTTAACGAAGTTACGAAGTAGTGTACAAGAAGTGTGAGATAGAGAGAGCCGACGTGATAAAGAAGGGGATCAGCCATCAAACAATCATTTTTAACAAAACAAAGACATCATAATGAGAAGAGATAGAGGTAGTTGATTCGCATCCTGGCTCACTTGTTGGGTGGCATCGTAATCATCTTAATGCCCGTTCACGATGAAAAATATTTCGCCCAAATGGTCAGTTACGCCCAAATCTAAATTATAGTAAGCAAATGTGCAAATAAATGCAACGTCTCTCTCAAATCTCAACCCCTGTAAGGCTCTATCACTTCCAGCTTAGATCCCATTACAAAAGTGACTAAAATAATGTGTAACCAATATTTTATAATTAGAAACAATTATTATGCAAAAAATGCTTTCTATAACCCTTTTAGCGATCATTACAAACGATATTACATATTTTCAACATGCCTTCTATGCCAACACGATGTCAGTCGTTAATTAACTTAAAATGAACATTCCTATTGGTAATTTTTATTAACTAAGGATATTGCTTATGAGTCAATTATAAAAATCTTCGATATGTTAAAATACCTTATTTTATATTCTAATTATCGCATAACTTATACTTAATTTTTTATTAATGATGAAAAATAAACTTACTCTTTCAAAACTGACACTTTCATTAATAATTTTTAAATTTTTACATTTTATATCTGTGTTTGTGTTTAAGGAAATAGAAATTAATTAATATATTATTGCGATTTTGGCAAAATTATAAAATGAAGTTAATTCAAAATAAATTCAAATAAGCATTTTTTAAATTCATTTTTCAGAAACCACTAGTGAGGGTTCAAACCATTTTTCAAAAGTTTAGGACTGAAATTGGGAAAAATTTAAATTTTAGATAATAAATGCACTTCTGTATTATAATTCAACATTTGCAAAGTAACATTTCAAGTTGTTTCTAATAAGTTTATTTAATGTTAATTTATCTTTTATTATATATTTATACGAAATACCGGTGCTATAATTTGTAAAGTTATGTCATAATCTCAGTATTGAATTTCACATCATTTAAGAAAATAATTTATATTTAATAAAATTGTATGAATATATCGAAAAGAATATCAATAAAGGAAAGTGTATCAAAATATTGTTAAATCTGAATTTGAAGCTCTTGTATAATAAAACTTATGATGAGTCTCGAGGCTCATAATAGCGGCACTTTTGAAGCAGTTTATAGCTAAGGGCCTGTATTAAAGACCACCTGCATTGCTCTGGCTCTTCATTCTTCTAGTTCTCTATGATTGTTAGCAATCAATTCATATCAATCAATGTTTACCAATAAAAATATTAAATACTGATTCCCAACACAGGTATTTCGATGTTAGAAATTGAATATCTATTTAGTATAAGATTATGAAAAAATGTTAATATAATAAGTGTTATAATAATTCGTTAATATCCAGTATAAATGACTTATATAACTGTCGATTGAACTAAAGTAGTACATAAAAAATTAATTGAATAGAAAATTAAAGATAAATATAGCCATTAATTTAACGAGACATGAAATCCTGAAAATTAATTTAATGATATTATAAAGACACAAATAAAGTGTAGATACAATGGAACCCGTGTACTGTGCGCCGGAGTTGATATGAGAAAAAGTTTATTCAGTTTGTGACCCAACAAAAATTAGCTTTCATAGTAATAACGAGTCTTGAGTTTCAAGTTTCCATCTGCTCATGAGTCGTGTCATAATGATAGGTTTCTCGTTACGTTCTCTAATTGAATTTCCCTCATATTTATATTGAATAAAGTCATACAACATCACTATTGCGAAGCACAGAAAATTGAAATAAGAGACTTTTTGCGACCGTCACGGAATTGGCTGAATATTTCATTACGAATCTCTATTCTCTTTATTCAAAAGAGACTTTCTTATTGGTCAAAAACTATTTTCAGATAATAAATAATCAAATTTATTTAATGATATTTATTATTATGAGCACAAAAAAATAAATGAGTTTTTTATTTGGTTTTTCAGAGTAAACTATCTCTTATAAGATATGATTAGTTTTGAATAAACAAGTATATCATTATTTTTCATCATATTATTTAATATTTCCTGTTATGTTTAGCAACAAAAGCTCATGTTCTCAGATTCAAATACAACCAATTGGTTAGATTGAGTTTATAATTGAAAAAGTCTAAATAGGGTTTGTTTGTATTTGTATGTATGTGTGTGTGTATGTGTGTATGTATGTTTAAAATAACAAATATTTAGTATTTTATTGTTTATTCATTTAGCGAATGAAATTTTAAATTAAACTCAAACTCATTAAGAAATCACACCTCATGTGAATTCTGAGGCGCGTAAAAAATAGCATAGTTTTGGTGTTGCGTTAGACACGACAATGTAATGTATAGAATTGAGAACAACCCAATGTAGATAAAAGCCATACTCGTTAAATATTATATAATAAATTTTGTATAGTAAGAAGATTGGAAAATATAATAATAAATTATAATTCATAACTCACATAATATGATACACTATTATTCTATGATTAAAGCTCTCTGAAGAAGAGTGAAAATCGCGCACGCGATAGGTGAGAGTTATGCTGTAATATAACTTATGGTGTAATATAATGTGACACAAAATTTGTGGAAAAAAGCTTTTCTCAGCTCGGCTTTGATAAAATCATATTAGTTTATCTGCTGTAATTTGTGCCCTTAAGATTGCAATGCGATACATGTGATACACCCGTCTCTACAAAAGAGTGAGATTTGGGTGGAATGAAGCGTGAGTAGAGAGTAGAGTACACGGAATATTTAGGTGTAGCCTTCACTACAAATTAATGAAAGAAAAATCATTTTGCTCTTTCATTCAGGAAGAGTTTGCATATTTGATAGATTAAAAGAAACCGCTCTTTAAGACGCTCTAACACATAAATGAACAATAAGGCGATATTTGCTTTCATTATTATGAAATATAACATGTTAAATATTTCAGGTTAAAAGTAATCGCTTTGATTAAGGAGTTTAGATTTTATTTCTAGATGTTTATTTTTATTAATAAAATTTGATCGCATGATATACTGTCATTGATCACAAAGCATTTTTTGGTGGGTTTTGACTTATTAACGAACATTTTTGTAAACTCACTCTCAAGAGATTTTGTGGTTTGGGCGAGATTTGGCGGAGACGATGAAGCCATTTAGTTGTGGATTAACTGATGATGGCATGGTTTTAGCGAATCAAAGCTTCCACTTAACATTAGTTCAATGAGAGTAATATGAACTGCTTTTTTGAGTTAAGAAACTTTGTGCTTCACTGATATCTGTAAAATATTATTCAAATTTTGCATATTTTTCATATGGTTTGGGATATGAATCATATTTTGCGCATAATTTAGACATCTTTTAGACATCTTATAAATTAGCGAAACATCATTTATACTTAAATATGAAAAAATAAGACAATTAAGCTCAGCAATGAAACAGGTTTTAACTAATAACAGAGTACCATAAGATGTGAGAAGATTAATTGCATCTCATGTGTTACTCTACTAACTGAAGTCTATAGAAAACTTGTTAGTAATAGAAAATCCTTAATAATAAGTTTTACATCACAATTATCGCTTACAGAAACTAAATTATATTTTCTTGAATATTTTCCAATGTGTGGGTATTTTATAAACACTAACTTAAGTCGTGTAACTTATTTTAAGTCTTCATTTATTACTTCCTGTGCTCTCATAAAACAAAATCTTAAAACGATTAAAATTGAGTAATAAAATTATATTATGGCTAACACTATAAAGAGATCGCCTTTCCTCTCAATCATGAGTTTTGTGAATATTGATTATTTCACAAAACAATATTATACAAAATTAAGTTATGGCCAAAAATAGTTTATTTAACAAATCAAAGATATACAGAGTAACCATTGAGGTCACATCAAAGCTTGAACCCAATCGTTCATCATTTAAATGGGTTTACAAATAGGCGTTCATTATGTCAAATGTTCAATGTTTCGATTGGCCCAACAATTGCACTCATACTATATTCTAATATTATACGAATTCGCCTTTTCTATTAACTCTTGTTTAACGTGTACTAAACTTAAGATTGTTTTTATTGGAAGGACTGAAATGTAAAATTATGTATATTTATGCGATATTTATGTTAAAAGCTATAAAAATAGTTGAATTTAAATAATTTGATCGATTAATTAATTATATGAAGTGAAACTAATTGATGAAACAAATAAAATGAAATGCTCAAGTATTAGATAAAATGTTAGACTTTGATGATAGCATTTTAGTAGTGATCCTATAAATGGTAGAGTTTAATGAGTCATTTAGTTTTACGCTTATTGCCGTCTTTAGCAAAATTGCTTTTTGACTTTAACAAAGCGATTCCATTCAAAGGAAAGAACGCGTGCAAAACGATAGCATTAATTTCATTTAGCACTTTTCCTTATGAATTGCTTTTATATTTATTGCTGAGAGCATGTACTGCATGATTGCTCCATTACTTCAATGCCAGTCATGCTCTACAACACCTTATACTTTCATATTATTTCAAAGCAAATCTCTCCGAATTTGCATAAAGTTGGGTCACATTAAATGCATGAACACAGGGCATCAAAGTTTGTGATTCATTTCAATATTATTTCAAATAAACTATTAATTTTTAGGGAGTTCTCATTCTAGCTATAGTTACCATTCCATTATTCATTGATATTAAATAATTATATACTATTTTATGTAAATCTATTGATATTTAAATGTTATTTAATGGTTTTAATCAAAAAGTCAAGAATGTAATTTTCGAAATTCAAATCTCTTAACCATTCATATGTTTCAAAATTCCCCTTATTTTAATAGTTTGGTAAAGATTATTAATAGACGCAATCAAAATGACTTAATTCAATTGGTCATATTTCAAATAAATCAAATTTCGATGATTACTTTTAGTAACAATGGATGGCCGCGTATCGTACAATATTTATTCATATTATGTACATATTTGATTGAAAAATAGCTTTACATGGGATTGCAATCAACAATTAAGTTAGTCTATGGCAAAACAATTATTTGTTAAAACAATGAATAATTTTCATTGACACATTTGTTAATTTGACGATGTCACTTTCAAGATCTCAGGTTAGACGAGTTTGTACGAGTAGACAAGAATACGAATTAATGTGACAATATTAAAAATAACTTGAATGTAACTTTTTAAAACAATAGGTTCAACAAAAATTACTAACTTAAACGATACGAGTACTGTAGTAGTCGTATAGCTAAATAGCAGTATATTAGCTTAAAATAGAAAACATATCTCAAACTATAATTAAAAAATTGAGTTCACTTGTTTTGATCACTTTTTTGGATGGAATATTTGATATTTCATTTCTTCAATTGTTTAACATCTTAAAAAGGTTTAAAGAATGTTCAAAGAATTTTTAAAAAGTTTTGCCATTTATTCAACTAATTTCTGGATGAAATGGGATTTTTAGTTTCTCAAATGTTAGACTGATATTAGTTTATTAAACTTTGAGTTTAGCCATTGTTTCGGAAATAAGAGCACACACTGTATAAAAATTGGAAAGTAGAATAATAGGTGGAAGTGCTCTTAAACTGAGTTACTGCATATTGAGATGACTATGTTATTTACAAATGATTTACAATTTTATAGTTTTTATTCATTTTTTGCAACAACAAAATAATTGTGAATTGAGTATAACTTTTAATACATTGCATTTCAATTATAGCAATGATGCCATTCAAAGAAACAAATTTAATACACAGGGATCGGCTCAAGGATTATAATATTAATAAAGATAATATGCAAAAACATTATTAATGGTTTTTTAAAATAATAATAAATTAACTCCACTTAAATGGAGAACAAAAAAATTTAATAAATAATAGTTGATTCATGTCTGTAAACATTTAAATTTAATGCTTTGTTAATACAATTATTTTTGAATATTTATTCAAAAGAAAGAAATTATTTTTAATTTAAAAGTTACATTCATGTCATGCTTGCTATCCTTGTTAGCCCTCATTAACAAATAGGTCACTCTTTTAAGAACTGAAAGCATTCGACACGTGTTGTAATAAATTATACTTTTATAATATTTAATCAAAATTTAGATAAGAATCTAAAACACAAAAAAATTTCAATTTAGTAAAATTTTTTGTCATCTAAATTACAATAACTTTTATAAATCATTAAACACAATATTAAGTAAAGTTAGTATTACTGTCTTGATTTGTTTCACAATTTTGAAGATAGTTTTTTAATGAATTAAAGCTATGAATATTAAACACTATAAATAGAATTAATTATTTCTATTAATTAACATACTTTATATTATAATATAGAATATTAACAATATTTTATATTCTTTTGTGCATTTAATAAATTCAATATTCAATTGTTTTAAATTAATTATTAAAAACTTTAAATAATTTTAAATGGTTTTGAATTAATTAATTGAATAATTTATAAGCTATTATTGAGTTATAATTGAAATTTGAATAAATATTACATATTAATAAATAATAATAGTAGTAATTAAACGTAAAAAGTAAGCAATTTTTAAATTGTCTGAAATTTTATTTGAATTCATTCTAATAGAAAACTTTGGAAACTTTCCAAACAATTTATTAAACAAAAAATGAATGGTTTACAAGTTTGCAAGCAATGCAATCTTTTTATTTAAAGATTAATCTTTATTAACCAAATATCATATTTATTTTCCTCATTAGATAAAAAACATACGAAATATAAATTAAATTAAATAATTTAGGGAAAATATGGCTAAAAACAGGTTGTGTTGAGTTTCATAACATTATAATGAAAATACTAAAAATATTCTTTTTATTTTTAGACGACTTAATCTAAAATTAAAGAAGTAGTTAATTTATACTAAAGTTATCGAGAATTTCTTAATTTTAAAGCTTAACTCTCTTTTATGTTTGAGCTTGAATTGAGCTCAAACATGATTAACACCTTATAGAGCTTATTTTTGATCTCAATATAATATACATTTTTTAATCATAATTCATAAATATTCCGCACATATTATAAACTAATTATATTTAAGTAAATGATACTTAGATAATATCATAAATTTGATTACTTAATAGTTTTAAAAAATTCAATAATAGTGTTTGATTGAAAATAACTGTTAAAAGTGGGAATTGTGCTGATTTTCTAGTAGATAACGTCAAATTTATAAAGTTATTATTCTTATATCAACTTACTTTATTTGACATCCATTTTAATACTTTTTCAAACTATAGTAAGTCTTTGCTCATCTATTAAATGATTTGAAGAGTAACTTATTTTTAGTTTTTTTTGTTAGTCTCATCAGAATAAATAATCATAATATGATTTTGTATGACTGGAACTATTATTATTAATATCTATGAAAACTGAATAAGTAATTCTGGTTTCTAAGGATAGAGCAGATGCTGAAGTACTTCTTCTGTTGACTTATTGAGATGTTTATGAATAGAGAGTGTTAGTCAGGCATAAAAATTGTACTGATTTGTAAAACTGATTCAAAGTTGTGCTAAAATAAGAGTTAAAATTCTTGTTAGAGAATAGTTTGAGATTGAATACAAAGATGAAGCATTGAGTCGTTAGTTATGAATGCTCTCGAATGCGAATGAGGACATGTTTTTGAAATGTGTGAAAGATTTCTTTTAATTCATGGCTGAGTCTTTCACTCAACAGCTGCTCTGCGAGTATATGAGATCTCATTATTCATTCGAGAGCAGAAAATTAAAGCTTCTAAACAACTAATCTTTATTTCATTGTAAGAATTAGATAAAGAGAATGAATTTTTTGTGTGTTGTTAGACAAGCCTTAGAGAAAGCCAATAGACATTAAAAGCTTGCGCAGCATTTTATTATGACTTATAATTAATAGCATTAATAAGTTAGTGCTAAAAGTTAGAGATGAAGCTCGACAGTGCACAAATTGTTGTAGTCTTTCCGGCTGAGTCCCAGTCCCAGCACGCAAGCTATATGTCGGCTATATTTACATTTTCAATCTGAGACCTGACAGACCTGACGATGAAATAAGTCGTTTTCAGCGGCAAAAGGTCAATATGAACATTGATAGAATGCTTGTAATTTCCTGCAGCAATTGTATTCACTGTTACGCAAATAATGTACAGAGTTACTTCACGAGGTTTACACGATGGACATTGTATGAGGTCTGGTATCTCTTCGTCGTTAACTCAACAGCGGAAATAAGGATGTTATCTACGCTTGACAATAGCCATCAATAAATAGAAGGACTGACCATTACATCTAATAGAAAGTCCCGCAAATGATGAATTTCTTGGATAAACTATACTCTAATAATAGTTCAACTAAATAACAAACTTTGAGATGCTTTCAGGTCTTACAACTCAAATAGGCTTTAGTATTGCTTTTAGGTTTAGCATCATTTAGAGGTCCCGTTGTTTTATTGCGTTTTATTGCGTTCATAAAACTGCTAAATGAAAAGCAAACATTTTATCGCAAATCAAAGCATAAATGAACACAATTTCTTACATTACGTATCAATAAATCACTATTTATTTAATGGTTCTAATGATTTCATGGCTCAAAACAAGTCATTTTTTCATCTTATTTAATTAAAAGCAATAAATCAACGCTAAGTCGTAATATAATTACTTTATTTTAATTATCGTTTTAAGTGCTTAGAAATGTTGACATTCGATAACTTTTAATTTTTTAAGGATTGCAGAAAAGGCCGCTTTCTTTGAACGGCCGAAGAGTATGAGTTAACAAAAGAAGCAGAAACGGCGGCGGCAGTGATCAGTAGTGCTTTTTTCTTGGGCTTCACTGAATTTCAAAGGTTCTCCGACTTAACCGCCTTTTCAAAACTGATGAGACTTTTTGGTTATATTAACCTTAAGTGAGAGGTCGTGAATGAGTAACAAATTGATGAGCACTAAACACATGCGGTCACCATATGAGCAGCTATGATAAGTTGGCTCATGTTTGTTGCCCTACTCTGACTTAGTCTCTGTTTCTTTAAGACTTAGACATCATATATTGATATCTTTTAAAAGAGATCCTTTTTATGTAGAAGATGTCCGAACTGCCGAACGCACTCAACTGCATCACAAAAGTCTAAGAACGCCAACGAGGCGCCCACCAGTTTATATCTGGCTCTCTGTCACACGCTTTCGTTGAATGGGTATAACAAGATATACTTTAAACCAATTGATATGCTATGCACATGATGTGCAAATTAATTTCCTTTCCGGAGTTAAAGCAAAGCCAGAGCCGCACAATACAAGAGACGAGATTTCAAAGAGACAACAAAGCGTTTCTTTCTTTATTATGTGAAACTCTCACTAATGAATATCACTGAATATCACTGTATTTAACTCAATGTGACTGAATCTGACTCAATGTAACTCAATGTGATCGCATTAATAGCATATGAATAGCAGCCATACCACTCACCAATAGCTCAACTATAGTCCAGAGAGAGGAAGAGAGAGTCCACCATTCAGGGAATTGATGGGCCATCAACTTTAAATTATCTTATTTTTCTTTTAACTTATTAGGTCTCTTAATAAGTTAGAGAGAGAGCGAGAGAGAGAGAGCGAGAGAGAGAGAGAGAGAGAGGGAGAGAGAGAGGGAGAGAGAGAGTGAGAGAGAGAGCGAGAGAGAGAGAGGGAGAGAGAGAGAGAGAGAGAGAGCTATTGAATACACAGTACTATTCTTAGCGGTTATTTATGACATACCAACCAAACGATATGCTTACTTATATAGCAATTTTGACTTAAATAACATCAATATCTCTTAAAAATGTAAGGAGAATGAGAACAAGTCTCAAGTTTTAATACGTTTTAAGATTAGTTCATTTGAGGTGTATTTGAGGTGTTAGTTATGTTTAGCAAAGAAGTGAAGAGAACAGGACAGGAAGAGAAGCGTAAATAAGCCTAAAAGGAGGCATCAAAGTGATGGATGATGACGGCTGTTCTCTCGCTATGATGTCCAACCAATTGTATTGGTGTAGTTCATGGCTCATTACATCGATAATAACATTATACCTGTAGAGAAACTGAATAAAAGAGACGTTTTCCTAAAAGAGGACTTGAGTTCCATATTGTGTTCCTCACATCGGAAAGGATTGTCAAAAAAGGGAGACTTAAGTCTTGGGGCCATTGAGAACCGCACACATTGGCAAAAGAGAAGGTATTCTCCACGAGTTGTTCACTTATATTGAAAAGCATTCTTTTTGTGAGTCCATTAAAACTTTATGAAGTCTTACTCTAACAATGAATGAGAATCCAAGTCTTTCATAAGCCTGGGATATGAGAAAGAGAGGCGGGTTTTGGCCATTTCTCCAAAGCTTGAGCTCTTTGAGGTTATATTATTTTTTGTTGACTACAATAGAGCCAATTTGTGAGTCTTTCAAATGACTTCATCGAAGAAAATCACATAAATCTTACTTTGAGTGAAAGTCATTTATCCAAAGAAAAGGTTTACACCGATTAATGTTTAAATTGAAAATAGCAAACGGCAAACATCTTTGACAAAAAAAATAAATTGAGGAAATTTTAGTTGGAATACTTGCAAACTCATTAATTAAGTATATTTTGTCAGTTTAATTATATTAAAAATTTATAAATTTTTCAAAACATTCATTTTTATTGCAATTCATTGATAGTTATATTTTCAAAAAATTAAAAGCTATTATAGTTATGAAAATTTAATTTCATTATAACAGACATTAAGTAATTAAAAATGTTGACTAAAAATACACCATTTTTCATCATATTCAAGGCCTGTTTAAATTATAGGGAAAGTAGTTTTATCTTTCAATTTAGTTATTGTAATCAAATAAATAAATATGCAAAAGGACTTCCTCTGAAACATACAATTGAAAAACATTCTATTGTCCAATATTTATATGAATGTAATTCCAGTTATTCATAAATAAACGTATTATTTAATTTACAATAAAAGATAATATTTAGCTCTCTTAACACTTTATAAATTTAAATAAATATTAAACAAAATATTTTGAAAAAGCCAAAATTATTTAAACATTTACTTATTCAACATCATTGATAAAGAGCATCTGTGTTGACACATATAAGTAAAATTGCTGGAAAATTATATGTATTCTTCATTCACTTTAATAAAAAAGCGTGTTTTTAGAATTGTTTAATTTAAATATTTGACAACAATTTCCTACTAATTCAATATAATGGAAAAAAGGATACCAATGCAACAGTAGGGTTACTATCATAGCTATAATAGGCAAAAATTGGTTACAAAAGTAATTGTTGTCCAATCAATGTCAGATATAATGAGGACACAAATGAATCTCTTCATAAATATTGCTAATGGCCTGAAAGTTGCTTTCTTTGAATAAAGTTTTCCATTTATTGTTAATTCTTATTTTATATTTAACTTAATTTTATACCTCTATTGTAATTATAAATAAATTTATGATTAATCCAACGTCAATAGAATAGGTATGTAATAGAATATGTTTAAAGAAAAAAGTTGTTCACAATTTTAATTTGGTTATCTAAATAATGAGATATACCTCAACAGCAATGATTATTCTCGTTCTTCATCTCTAACTCCCGCATCGCTCAAGCCTTGTTCCGTATTTTCAACATATGTCAAGATAATTACCTGAGTTGTCACCACCCATTTGGTGGCGACCAAAGCAAAGTCCAACCTCAAGATCGATCAATTGAGGTACAGCTCTGAATACCGGTTGGGCTTCTATTAAGGCTTGCAGTGTTTCTCAGATCCCGCCCATGAGTCTGTCAGATGGGATGAGCTAAAAAATATTTGTGAATCAGTTTACATATTAGCCATGTCTTGATCTGATGCTAATATGGGATCGTAATCATAGTTACACCTAAACTAAACATTCAATAACGACTTGCGTTTGTGCCCGAACTGCAGCTCAAGAGTTTTCGTATTCAACATTAGCTAAAAAGCATTTGAATAATCAAAAAGAGTTACAATTAAAGCCGTGTTTCATCCATTTTACAAGTCTTGTTTGGAATGCTCCCAATATTTGAAAACTACTTTTATAGCCGACAATGATTGCAATGATTTTCGGTTAACTTTAAATAAACTGTTAATAAACTGTTTCTAATCTGAAGTTAAATTATCATTTGTTGTTACAGAACTGCACTTCAGTGAAACTCAAGAATTTTAAAGAGTTTGCGCTTTTATTGTTAAGAACAACGGCGACTCTGTAGGCATTACTTGCCTTTTAATTTAGTGACGAATTAATTCTTCATTTCAATCAAAAGACAGTGAACTATATTTATAACGAAAGCCAACTCTAATATAAGTTGCAATTATCTAAACGTTTCAATTATTAATAATCAGTATTTGGCGTCATTTTAATGAAACTCAGATAATAATTAGCGAATGATAGATAAGTGCTATTAATTATGTCCTCATCAACTTCTTCGCCTAACTCTCCCAATGCTAGTGAACCTCTTTCTCCAAATGAAAGCAATCAAAGTATTGCCAGCATTGAGAACGCACTCACGCCTCGATCTGTGAACTTTTTAGGACGTCGTCGAAGTGATTCTCCTTCAGCTATCAATCATAATCATAATCATATCAATACAATCAATACTACGGCAGAGATGTCTCTAAGTCGCGATACTTCGACGCCCTCTTCCATTATAGATCCCGGAGAAGAAAGAGACAACTCTTCGTCAGATGAAGAATATTTCAAACCATACAAAAGGCTTCGAATGAAAGAATCCGACTCTGAGAAAGAGACTAATCAGTTGAGCCTTCCTTTAAGGCCTACGGAAAGTATAGCAGTAGCCTCACCTTCGGATGGCGGCAATGGTAGCGATAAGCCGTTGACTTCATTTCTAATCGAAGATATATTGTCTCATAAGCCAAAGCATTGTACAAATATTATTAATAGTGAGACTCGAGGAATCGTAAGGCCGTGGGATTTGGAAACAAGTCATCACAACACTCTTCATCATAACCATCATTCTCACCATCACATCAATAATTTTGCAAGAATTGCACCGAATAGAAGGCCTCGTTCTGCAGATGACGACTCACGTTCAGAGAGATCAGAGAGTGATTCACCTGAAAGTCCAGCCAGTAATTCAGTGGTCGGAGCACTCACTTCACCACTCGATGCACTCTTTGAGATGACCAGCAAAGCATTCGACGGCATCGATGGAAGTGAAAAGTCTTCAGGTAAGGCGTCATTTATATTCTTTCACATTTGGTGGTCTTGTGGTTATGCAATTGCTCTCAATTATTATCATTGATTTGAGTGAATGAAAAACAATTTTAGTAATTGTTATGTGAATAAAATGAGTCTAATGTTTCAGTAAATATGGTTTAAACGATAGCTTCAGATAATTATTGCAAATTTTGTGATTATAAACTATTTTTAAAGATCTATAACCAAAAATCAAACTGACATAAGAAATGATTGAAGGCCTAAATGCGTGCTTTGAAAAGAAAGTTTACACAATTATTTTGATATGCATTTAATTTTCTTGACTCCGCTGTCGAGCATCTGCTCTTCTATTGTGTTGGTCTCTATTTGGTTCTATCCTTAATGTAATGCCAATCTCTATCTCTAGAGGAATAACTATTTGTGTATATGATTATGATTACATCGAATTGCTTTATTAGTCGGGTTTACTCTAGTTATAGTACATGAATTACATCGAAATCTAACTTTAATGAAGGCTCTCTAACATAAGGGATTAAATTTCTGTCGCTTATACGAAGGGCGTAAACGCGTCAATCTCTAAAGGATAACAAAATGGTTTTGTCTCTCATTTGAGTGTGAAGTCGACGATAGAGAAATAGAGTCGATTTTGGTTTTGCCTCAATTTCAACTAATTTCAACTGTAAAAACTATCACAATCTCTATCACAAAAACTATCACAATCTCTATCACTATCTCTCACTATCTCTATCACTATTATCATTGCACATATGCAACACTATTATTAAATTTGAACATTTTGTATAAACATTGCAAAGAAAAGAATGTCTGCCGTGTAGGCGATAAGTGGCGATTAATATAAATAGTAGTAAACTATTTAATTGTATGCCAATGTAGTGTTTGCTGTCTTCCTGAAGAGACTGTTTGTTTTGATCATTGCTGGAGATGGCAGTAAATCTTCGATTGAAATGTTACTAAACACACAAAGTTTACAAATTATATCTAACGACTTAAACAGCGTATATATTAAGCTTTACTAATACTGATATACTGTATATTTAAATACTATTTCCACAAGTGATTTAAGACAAAATTATAGTAAAAGGGGCTGAAAATTAGTTTAAAGATTTTGAAGGGAAATTTTTAAGGGGTGTCTCAGACTTCTTGTTCTCTTGCAAACAACACGCCAGCAATAAATTGTCGAAATGTCACAACAGAAGACTATGTTGTAGCTGTTATTCGATACTCTCTATGCTATTGAATGTTTTCTTTTTTGCCTGCGATGTGTTTTTATGTAGTAAATCGTGCGTATGTCTCCTCCTCAACCATTTCTAGAGATGCAATTGCTTTCTTTCTTTGCTTTCTTACTCTATTCTCAATTACTGTCTATAAACTATAGAAATGTTTGCTTTCTATTAAATAACAGTCAAAAACAGACTCCAATTGGCAACACATGAAAATGTTCTCTTAAATTTTTATTGCCTCTCATCCAGAGTAGCAATGGGTGGCCGTCGAAGCCGAGAAGATGAGTGGCCACCAAAATAGCTATTTATCCTCTTTTCTCAGATGACCAGTTGAAAGCTCTTCTCAATGGCAAAAGATTGCCATTTATTTAAAGTAAATCATTTGACATATTTTGCCAAATGTAAAATATTTGTGTGACTTAATGTTCGTGTGAAAACATTTTGATGCGCCTCTTTTCCTCTTTGCCTCTTATGCTCATTTGCTGTCGTGTGAGATAAACAGAATCACATTTGACACATAAGAGCAACTTATTCACTAACTCTAACATTCATCTAACTCTATGATTCGCACTTTTATCAATCTCTCAATAACTTTATTGCTTATAACAGGCTTTCATTAATCAAATCAAAAATCCAGATGGAAATGAAATTAAAGCGATAAGCAGCTCATTCAAGTGAGCGGCCTCTCCAGCAGTTTGAAAGATGTTCTTAATGTTTGTAAGTTAGCACATATAGATATCATCTGGTTATAGGCGAAATTCAGTTGCAATCGTGCACTTCATTCAGTCCCCCGAAACTAATCGACGATCATAATAGACGATCATAATATGATCATAATATGAGGATTAGTTACCTAATAAGCTGCGATGATGAGGCGTCGCATTTTTTGTTGTATAGCATATATTCCTTTGAAGTGTTACCGCTATATCGTGACCGGTCGCTCAGTGAGAGTCAAGTTTCAAACTCCCATTTTGAATTTATATCTCCAGTTGTGAATATAAGTCTAACACGAGGAGGAGGGGGTTAAACACCAGGTAAATGAAGTCTTCGCTTAACTATGATTACGCAGATAGTACTACACCTGTTTATTAGCCAAAAGTCATTACAGAGTGTGAGCACTTTTATATACTCTTGTAAATAAAAAATAGCTCAATGTAGTTCTGGACCACGATATGCCTTACTCTGTAATATATCACCGGATACTCATCTCAAAGACTCATCTGATTGTTGCTCAAGAGATTAGGTGAGAGATGAAAGATGGCAAAGATCTAAAGAGTTTGCGATTGCAATCAACACAAGAGAAAAATAGCTTTAATATCTTTTATAGGCATTGATGATGAAAATGATAGTGAGATAAATGAGATCCGAATCATAATTTTGTTCCACTAAAAAATGTGATCAAAAAGATAGTATAAAATGTTCTACTGATAGGATCGAAGTTGTGATAAAAGCACTTTATCGTATTATATTATCAGTACTATTAACCGCTATGAAAATTGCATCTTATGAATGAAATATTTTTATATTCAAGAGCGGCCGACTATACGAATAATAGCGTTGCGATCAAAACTGTTAAAAAAGTTTATAGTAAAAAAAGTATGAGAAAGTGTATTACTTATGATAAAAAGCATTACAATGCAGTTAACTGTATGAGTAAATGCAAAAGCATTTCTCAGTAATTTCTATAGTAATGTATTACTAAAGATGAGCTCTGAGTGAATGCGAGAGAGAGAGAGAGAGAGAGAGAGAGAGAGAGAGAAAACAATTCTGAACAATTGATTGCATGAATGGAAACAATAGATTCAACGAAAGTGGTAAACAAAACAATAAAACTAAACGCAAAGCAAATTATTAAAACTATTCTTATAACAATTAAGTTAAAATTTATTAAATCTAAGTGTTTTTACGTGTCGTGTATTTATCGACCGCCAGATGACTTAAACTTTACTGACAAATACTCATTATTTACAAAACAATATGAAAAGTTTGAACACATAATAGTTGGAGATTTTAGTTACGATTTGAATGAAAATAACTCGACTTCTTGGACGGTATTAAATAGAGAATCAGGATATATACAATTGATAAACCAATTTACTCGTGACTGATAGCAGTAAAACTATTATCGATCATATATTTGTTAATAGAATCGAAAATATTAGTAGTTCA
This sequence comes from Nothrus silvestris, assembly GCA_033995675.1. NCBI lineage: Eukaryota > Metazoa > Arthropoda > Arachnida > Sarcoptiformes > Nothridae > Nothrus > Nothrus silvestris. The sequence goes on from JAUJYU010000139.1 coordinate 17,131, forward strand.
GGAGTTTTACGAATCCCTTTAAGTAATCATTACTTGACTTTTGTTGGTCGGAAAATACATTTTAAGAAAAATTTGCTGAAATCCCAATTAGTACATTCAATATAGAAACTGGGATAAACTTAACATTAACAAACTATATACAGAAATTAACAAAGCGAACTTCTCGTCGCTTTACTCAACAGAATCATATAATTCAGATATATTTTGTGAAGAACTTACGAATAACATAATGAAGGCGTTTGACAGCAATATACTTGTTAAATATAAGCGTGTTAAAAGTCATGAACCGCAGGCTTAATACGGAGCTTAAGTCACTTATTAGAAATCGGGATATAAAATATAAATTATATTTAAGTGCGGATTTGCAAATAGAAAGAAATAGACTAAGATCTGAATATAAATTATTAAGAAATAAAGTATTATCTCAAGTAAGGAAATGCAAGAGAAGCTATTACTTTGAACTTATTAATGAAAATTATGGTCTAATCTCTCAAAAATAATTCCTACGAAGAGCTCTTCTAA
>JAUJYU010000140.1:0-17650 GCA_033995675.1 Nothrus silvestris
TTTCTCAATAATTGTATAATTATAGCAATAATAGTGAATTATGTAAATTTGATTGCATGTGAAAAAGGTAATTCTTATTAATAAATGTCTCCTCATATCGAGTTAATATGCCTTTAATTGTTTTAAGTGAATAAAACCTATTCCTGTGGTCGACGAGAAGTAAGAAACGGGAGAATTGTTGGCGGAAGTGATGCTTTTTCTGGAGAATTCCCGTGGATTGTAAGTATTTGTCACTCGAGTTTTAAGTGTTTTAAAGTTGTTGATTATAATAAGTTGCTGTAAAACTTTATACTAGTTTTCGGATTAAATTATTATTTTTGCAATTTTATTAAAAGTAATTTGAAAATGAAAAGAAAAATATTAAAAAGCCATTAACTATTAAATTGTAAAGCAGGATACATCTCAAATTTTAATGAAATGTGTAAAAGAGTCGGGTCATTGATAAAGCTAGTAATGTGCAGATTAAGGGCAATAACTTCTCAATAAGCAAAGTTCTTAGGTTTTAAAACTAAATTTCTCCTTTTCATAAAAGACGCTTTTATTAAATTTAAAGCAAATCCTGCTGTGACTTAAAATCAATGTTCATAATCTTTAACGCTAAAAATTTTTAAATTTTCCATTTTTTATACTTTAATAATGAATTTTAATAAAGTGAAAGATTAAATTTTATCGGCATTGAAAGCAAATGCTCTGAATTTTAATCATTTAAGTAAATATTACTTATGCTCTAAGAATTTAGAATAAATATTGTTATTCATCTTTTTATCATCTTTTTTCCAAAAGTTGCCTAAAAAGCAAAACAGCTTATATTCATATTATGGACAGATTGTGGATATTTAAACAAATTATAATACTTGACTTCTCAAACACAGGCTTCAATTTTTATGAATGGACAGCATTATTGCGGAGGAGTTCTTATTGGCAATCAATGGATAATAGCAGCTGCACATTGCGTCCGGGGATACGTACCTGTACTATAGCTTTCTTCATACATTTATTAATCAATAAATTTTCACATTATATTAAATTAGTTTTTAATTTTAATGAATAACTTGTGATAATTGCTTAACATTTGAATAATATAGAGATTAATTCTAATAGTTTTTAAACTTTTGTACTTAAAAGAAAAATTTTGTAATTCGTTTGGGCGCGCATTCAATACAATCACAATTAGAAGAAACAGCTGTTGATTTGTCGGTCGAATCTATAATTATTCATGAAAATTATTCGAGACCCCGACCTTTTTCTAATGATATCGCACTTTTAAAGTTAGTTTAATAATTATTGAGACAAAATATGCAATCTATTTATTTTTACAGTTAAATCAATTTATATTAAAAACAGATTGAAAGATAAAGTTCGTTATACCGATTATATAATTCCAATTTGTTTACCAGAAGCCAAAGATCCAGATAAGTCTGATACTTACAATAATGTGAGCGGTATTGTTGTCGGTTGGGGTTGGCTTAATGAAAACGATAAAAATCAAGGTACCAAATGCGAGGCATGCATTCAAATTTAATCAATCTTTTATATTGAAAATCTCATTTATATCTTGACTACAAAATCCATAAAACCTGAAATTTAAAATAATGCTGAATAACAAAATTGCATTTTAACAGAAGATAATTTGGCAGACATTCTTCAAAAAGTGAAACTGCCTGTTATTTCGAACAAAGAGTGTGAATTATGGTATAGATCTCGGGGCAGATTTCTTACTGTTTTTCCAACGCAGTTTTGCGCCGGTTTTCGTGAAGGGGGTAAAGATGCGTGTCGTGTGAGATATATATTATCTATCCTTTCTATCTTTAAATTATTAGTGCATTTGTTTATTTAATGACTTAAATTTTAGGGAGATTCGGGTGGACCTCTTTTATTGCTCAACAGCACTAGTAATGTATACACTTTGGTTGGAATTGTCAGCGCAGGAATTGGTTGGTTTTAATGTTAACTACATTTCTTTCTAAACATTTAGTTATAAGTTATAACTTATAACAATTGAAATTAAAGTTATTATTGTAGTTAATATATTGGATTATTCTTTCTTTAGGATGTGCTTTACCTGAATTGCCTGGACTTTACACTCGTGTCGACGCTTATATACCATGGATTTTTCGATATATCAGTTCATAATTAATGTTTTACTAATTAAAGTGAAAAATAATCAGATAAAATAATTATTCTAATCAAATGCTATGCTAATCAAATCCGAATTCTGTACAAAACTTTCCTCATTGAGTTGAATTGAATTAAATTTAGTGCTCTTTTTATAGACGCCGTTCACTCAACAAAATGTTGATATCAAGTGTTAAACAATACAGATATCTATTTTAAAAATTATACGATATTAACTATGCAAAAATTTTCTCAAAATTGGTTGATTGGTTATTCTCACTGATACATTAATAATAATGCTTGTATTAGTATAAAATTTATACCTATATTTAATAATAATATTTAAGTTTTAATTTTTTTGGATTATTTATCGAATTAAACTTCCTTTAAATTCAATAGAAATAAACCTAAAACTTAAGCTTAACAAAAATGTAAATAAAATTTAAAGTTATTTAATTATGGACGCACGCAATTTCTTATATTTTTTTAAATTAAATCAATCTCTGTAATGTTTTCAGTTATCTCTCATATTTAATGTTAATTTAAATTTAAAAAATATTCTTTTAATTTTTTTCTATTAGGTTTCTATGAATAGATTTTTCAACAAAAAAAATCAGTTTGCATTTCGTATTCTAAGATTTAAATGTTGTTAATGATTGTTAAACTTTCTAATGATTCTTAATTAAAGTCTTGCAATATTTTAAAATAGTTATTGAATTTTAAATTTGATAAACTTATGAAACAAAAGTCTTTCTTTTAATTACTTTTTAAAAACTTTATTTTAAGAAGTCTTGAAGTAGATTAAGAAATATTATAACTAAAAAAAGCATCAAAATTCTAACTGTTGAGAAACTTGTTATTCGAAAATTTTAAATCTATAGTTGAGTTAAACATTAAAATGAATGTTAAGGCGACAATTTGGAACTCTCACCACCAATCTATCACTGGATGGGTGTTTCAGTGTTACCACAGATTATAATTTGCAAGCTTTGTCTTCTAGTTAAGGCTCTACTCATCTATTAGACTACTACTAGTCTTCATTATTGACTGCTTGAGGCATTTTCTCACTGCAAGCGTGAATTGAGGCCACGAGCAGGTGATACTGTTTTGGTCAAAATTGATTGATATTCTTGCAAATTACAATGCACTCAAAAGTAGTGACCACTCATTGTAAACATAGTTAAAATTGAAAGTCAATACAAATCTATATAAAATTACGATAACGACAATCAAATTTATCTCAAAAAGAAGGAAGTATTATAAAGACTGCATTAAACTTAGCACAACTGAAATAAATCGTGAATAAAATTTAATGCGTTTATTACTTATAAAGTTAATCAACAAGATTGTAGGATCACGATTAGGAGACTTTATTACAAATCTTATTGAAAACTATTATATGGAATATGAAGAAAAATATTTTTGGGTCTCTTTCCCCTGCATTAAAATTTTTAGACACCTTTTTTGTGCGGAGATATTCAGTGTTAATGATATTTTAATGTTTGGCCCGTACTATCTGTGTTATCGTCGGATCACATTTCCACAATAAATTACAAAGCATTGCTGATCTTTTATATTATTTCAGCAACAATGGCACCAATTGAGATTCCAAGAGAATCGCTTAGCGCTCACATAAGAGCAAGCATTCATTCCTAATCACACCCCCTCCAACACCTCCGCCTTTTTTTGAATATTTGCGATAAAGTGTCTATAAGTTACCTAAGACTTTAAGTGATGCTCATATCATATAGCTTTGAGGTCATCGTCCAAACTTCTTCTATCCATTATCTATTGCCAAATGAATATTCAAAGACGTGCCAAAAGTTGATCCTCCTCTTAGAACAAACCAGCAATATTTGTGGTTATGGAAGTTCTCTGTTCGGTGAGCACTTTCGCCAAATAATAAATAGAAAAAATCGTGTTTAAATATTTTTACACCAAAATGGCACACCTCTACTCTCGTTATTGCAATTAACACACGATGGGTGAGAGTAAACTATAACATCACAACTAACCACACCTTTTAATAAGCAATAATAAAAGATGGTAAATGATACCAAAATTATACGATATTTAATAACTTGCACATATATTATTAATATGAACGCGTATTCGGTTGCAGTTTAGCTAATTGTTAATACTTATGCTTCTATGAAGTTTTTGCTCCAGAGATAATTAAATTCGATAAAAAACTAAATATTAGTTATAAATTAATTTAACTATGACATAAACTCATGAATAGCACGTTCAGCGGTAACAAGTAATTAAGGTAGTCTTGTTATTGCAAATTTGATATATTAGTATAACTATAATAGTTAATCATTTTTCTGTAAAGCAAAGCAATTGCCAAACTTACAGGTAGTCTTTCACTTCTCTTTGTCTAATGCCTTTTAATTGATTAGAACTTATTAGATATAAATCATTCTTAAATGAAGCCTACCTTTAAAGACGTGAACATAAAGCTATAATCCTATAATTTAAAGGCAATCATTTCTCTAATAAAAAGAAAATATTGAAAATATAAAATTCTCTTTTTATGGCATATCTTATGTCAAATTATTACTAAATTCATAAATATTTAGATGGTGCTTAAGGTTCATGTTTCACATCTCACAAGTTATTACGAGTACTTATGCTGTACTATTATATCTGTTTTGATAGATTTGCTTTAAAATCACAAGTTTATCAACTTTTCTTCGGCTTATTCGGAATAACTCATGAACACAAAGGCGAGTTGTCTCAAAACTTGTTAACAAAATCACATGTTTTCTTAACTAAATTGAAGCTTTTCAATGAAATTCAAGTTAAAATTCACGAAATTGAGATATTGCTTAACAATTAGCTTTACATAGGATATACGCAAAACAATCAAAACTTTTGTTGAGTATCATTTGATTCATGAATAGATTGACAAAATTTTCACTAAGGTTTATATCAATATAAATATATGCTATTTTGCTAACAATGTTATGATTTTGCTAAAAATAAAAATAAGGCTTTACTTGTTTACCAAATTTGAACTTTAAAGCAATTGATTTTTATTTGTGATTAAAAGTAAAACTAATGCAAACTAAGAATACAGTATTTTATTGTTAAAGTTATAAAATAAATAAATTGCTTAATTATAATTAATTAAATATTAGTTGTTTGTTGTAATTTATTTTATGAATTAAGCAGTTAGAAAAGCAAAATTTATAATAACTTTATTAAAACTCTATCAAATTATCTTAAATCAAACGTTAAAAGTTATAGATATATGAAAGAATCAAAAGTCATACTAGTATTCTGTACAGTTGTTTTCAAAACCTCTAGACAGGTTTTAGAGCTTTATGAACGTGTTAGCATTGATCGATTTTAACCAAATTTTAAAGTATAAATCCTATCAAGCCTAATTACCTGTTGTAAGGTCTGCACTTTTCTAGTTGTAAGAGCCTTTTATGACTTATGTAAAACTGCCCAACTGTGTAGTTGTAGCAAGACTGTAGTAAATCACAAATTTCAATGGCGAGCATTCAATCATTCAATGAAACTCCTCTGAGAATGAGAATCTCAAATTTCTACGCACTTTTCCCCTTTCATATAACAGTATTAAACATTATCAAAAATGATTGAACATGTCAATTTTCGGCCGATTGCATTGATTTTAGTATCAAATGGAAGCTTTTTCAACGAGTGGATCTTACAAAAGGTATGTAAGGTTGATAGGACTTCTACAGATCGTTCCATATTTAGGGAAACTCTTAGCTTTATAGAGCTTTATCTCATAAATAAGTGACTCAAAAGTAGAGTAACAAAAGTTAAATATTAAGCTTTCAAAACAATTGTTAATATTTACTTGAACGTAGGCAGAGTTTCCTTATAAATGAAATGATACGTACTTTAAAATTTGGTTAAAATCGATCAACACATTCATAAAGCTCTAAAACCAGTCTCAGGTTTTGAAAACGACTGTATCGCACAATCATTACTAGCAATTTAGAGTTTGAAATAACCTTAATTTTGTAAAATAAACTTTTTTATGTAAATATAATTATAACTAGATATATGTAGTAAAGTTTGATAACTTTTTTATGATGATTTCGATAAGTATCAGCTTAGTATATATGTTCTGACATTTGTCAAAATAAAATATTGGTTTTTATAAAAATATTTAACTCTCAGACAAACTTTTAACAAAAACTATCAAAATTGTGCATTTCTTTAATAATAAATTTGGATCATAATTTGCAAACTGTTCCCTTTACTAAATTGTAAGTATAAAATTTTTAAAAATTGTTGTTCATCTTTCCATTTATGGCATCATAAGAAATATTGTATTTCAAAAGTTCAAACTAATTGCCAGAAAACATTTTAACGATTATTAAGTTATAATTGACTGTTACTTAAGTAATTCATAAGTTAAGTTTTAGTGATAACTAGTTTGAATCGATTAATTACTTCTTAATTAAGTTATAATTACTTATTGCAAATATGAATTCTCGAAAGCCAACTATTTTGACTGACATTATAATAATTAAATGCATAATATTCTAGTGTAGTAACTTCAATGAGTAAAGTATTCAACATTTCAGAAGCTATTTTATCTTTTGATAGTCAAACTAATAAATATCTTAAGAATGTTTGTCTGCCATAGACTTAAGTCGTCAAAAAGTAAGAGCTAAAGATAATCTTTGATTGCATTTCACTTTCATCGGTTACCTTTCATCGAATCCGTCTCTATCGTTAAGATATTCTCATTTATAAGACATATTCGCAGCAAAACTAAAACTTGAAACTGTACTGAAAATTAGAAAAAATATAGGATCTCATAATTATTGAGTTGTTATGGTTGATACCTAAAAATGACAGTTAATTAGAGAGAAAATTGATGCGAATCCGAATCCGTAAATTCAGTTTAAGTTATATTATTGAAGAATGAATCGATTGGTAAAGCACTGATGAGGCTCAGCCCCACTCAATCATTGTTACAGTTGTGGATACATTTTCAATCATATATCTGTGTTCTCAAACATATAGATATTTATGCGTTTGAATAAACTTTTCTACTGTTATGAGAATCGTCAGACGACCGCCCGTTGTGGTGACTTCCCTAACAATTTATTTGTTTCAAAAAGATAACAATTTATTGGACAATAAAAGGAAACTTTTAAAAAGCAGTTTATCGCAATTACCGATCAGGGAATCACACTTCAATGGAAACAATAAGCCATCAGTTGTGATACAGCAGACATTTATTACTAAATTGTTTTGTATAGCAAGTTAGTTACTAATAGGGTTTCACGCATTTGGTGTGACTTAATAGTTATCATTAATTAGTTGTGACAATTCTATGTTTTGCCAAAAGAAATAATCATATATTCTCTATAGTTCTCGTTTTGTTCAATCAAATTGAGAGAACTGTGCAATAATAAATGCATCAGCTCTTCAATAATAATATTAAGACTTTAAATCATTGAATTGTCATTGAATGGGGCGTAACGACAAATGTATTGAAAAATAGCGTATTAATGAACTTATAATACATTATATTATACAGAGTAGAATATTGACTACTGGCAAACAAGAAGTCTCATTAATAATTCGCTGTTCAGCATTGCATTTCATATAATGCACAGAATATTATCAAAAAGTCTAACTTAAGCTACAATTTCGATCATTTCGTGACAAACGCGACATATTTGAATCATTGACTGCATAATAATGAAAATAATGTTATTAACTTTAATAATAAAGCAAAACTCTATACTGGTATACGTTTTTACTTCACAATGAATTATATGTGTAGAAACTTCTCTTTTTTACCTTTTTCTCTGTCAACAGAATAAAGGCATATCACAAACGTCTATACATTCAGTATATTCTGTCAATACTGTGTACCGCATGTCATTATTTTATTAATATTAATCGTTATAAAGGTTTAATCTTTTAGCGCAAAGCACAGAATTGTTTAGATTTTAATCATTACTATAAAGTAATAGAACATTATAAGGATGGCATAACTTTCTTCTTTAATATTAGAGATCTTTTTTGGAACTTTACATTAAAATAGAATTGTGTCCATGTTTTGTGATCGACCATAAAATTCATTATCATATAATAACTTATACATTTGTTACGCTGTGTTTGAAGTTTTGAATCGTTAGAATTTACATGTATTTGCATCTCATTTATTAAGTTTCTTCCCATCAGTTGTGTTGTCATTAATATAGAAGAGGCGGTTCTGAATTATCACAAAATGCAATGGACATTAGCGATCAGGACTCGCTTATGATCGTTGCGCACACACTCTTTGCGCATTTCCACCCCTTATTTAGTTGAGCTGATGCTTACCCGAGCCAAGAGCTTGAATTGAGTCTATAACATAACTTATAACAAGTTTCATGTTTGCCTTTATTCTATTCCAAAAGCTTTATAAACACTTAGGCCGGTCTTCTCTGACCAAACTTTATATAATATAACGCATTAAAGTTTATTAAGTTTTTTCAATTACAAAATACCTCAAATTTGTATATCTTTTAATCATTCAAGTCTTGAATCTTGGTATACAAAGATCTGCATCAGCGCTCACTTAATACAAGCTCAGCGTTGGGTAAGTTTTCAATTAAGATTTTTCTTTCAATTAAAGCGCTTAACTCAAAGCTATGAAAAATAATTAGTTCTTAGAATATTTTATAGTGAAATAATTATTAAAATTATTTAATTTCCTGGTTTTTCACAAGTATTATCTGATAATTGAAGCATTGCTTATGTTATGGTGTTCTGTATCATTCATTATTATCTTTCATCTCTGAATGTTATTCAGTTAATAAAAATACTTTATATTCAAAGATTATGCAATAACCAAACGGAAAGTCAATTTTGAGCGCCTCTGTGATCGTGTTTCACATGTAAATGTATGTTATTTGAAAGGTATCCAACAGTCTTGCCTAAATTGCCTCTTATCCTATGTATAGTGACTAACAATTTGTTTTTATATAAATTTTTTGTGAATACCAAAAGCAATGCCATTATAATGCAAACCCCTCTTTGATATTTTTTATATCTATTAACTTCGACCAAGTCTTGCACCAATTTTTAGCGATGAAGCAAAGTTATAGCACTCAATTGCCATCATTGCTCAGTGCTCTTTAACTTGTAGTGAGACCACCAATGGAGCAAATTATCAAATCAAAATAAAAAGCAAATTATATGTCAATCAAACCAAACTTGAGAGAGAGAATTATTGTATCAGACCATTGAGTGCAGCAATGAGTAGCTCAAAGAAGTGGCCGTTTGTGGTCCAATGTTGGCCACCCTCATTGATTGTGCCTATTTTTTGATTGAGTAGCTCTTTTTGCTCCTTTTATGCTCATCTCAATAGATGTTGCAATAATATAAAAGCAAAAATTTCTTTTCTGAATTTGGTTCTTCTTTTATTATATGTTTGTTACGTAATTAATCATTTTTGGTTGCGTTGCAAAGAAATCTTTGAGCTTTATATATAAGTATAAACCATTTGCCGAAATACTTTTGCCTTTTATTTACAATTTTCATTAGTGAATAACTCATTACAAATTAAAGTAATTTGCTATCAATTGTTAACTTTTTACGATTGATTAACTGCTGATCTTTTCTGATAGTGATTACATGATTTCATTACAGAGTTTCATTGTCAGCCTCCCAAAAGCCTTACAAATAATAAAGTTCTTTCAAAAGTGTGTGTACTTGCATTTCAAATCATTATCTATTAAACCAGATTAAATCCAAGAATCGTTTAAAGATTTCCTAATTCTTATTTTGTTCGCTTTGATTTTCAAAATAAAAATAATAATTTCCTTTTCTAAGAGCAATTGGCTTTTGTCTATAGTTTATTATTAGAGTTGCAGTTGTACTGAACTCATAGCTATAAAAGGTCTGACTCGAGACTTCATTAATTATTTTTCTCTCAGTTCATCCCAATATATTAATACCATTGCAATAAGTATTAATACTTAATTTGAATTAAGTCATGGAATGCAATCACTATATGCGAAACAAGTTGTAATATGTGCTTATGCTTATGCGCTATCCATTATTTGGTAGTGTCCGGGATCAAAAGGGACATTTGAATGCGATACTAGTTTTTAAATCGCAATCACGCAACAAATTGCCCAACAAATTAATTATTAAACTATTGCAATCAATGTGTGGGTGGGCTAATGCAGGCGCTATTATTAGTGCTCAATTTGAAAAACAATTATTATTAGAAGTTAGAAATGTGCGATCATGCACATAAATTGGCTAAATTAATTACAAATTGGGATGTCTTTTACGTGTTTCTTATGATATGCTTTTTAAACAAGTACAACAAAAGTTTTACTCTTAACAAAAGATCAAAATTTATCGGATATATCATAGTCTCGCTTAACTTCTTAAAAAACGTGAATTTAATAATACCGGTGCGTCATATATTTTAGATATGTTTTTGCTTTTATTTTTATTTTCTTTCCCACTGACCCGAACCAGAATATATCACAAAATGTTCAACTTATCAAAATCGTATTCCGATTGTCATTAATTTGATCCGTTTAAGCGATAGAATACTTTCTCTTTCTCACAAATCAATTGCATATTTTCAATAGATATATTCAAGCCATTCCGGTGAGTGTCAAAGGTTAAGTGCTATTCTGTGGGATAAACAGTTGGGTAGCACTACAGGCGGTTGGCAAACATTGAACATACGGGATCTGTCGCTACTGAATGAAAAATACCATATTATAAATTAGACTATTGTAAGCAATTATTTAACCAATATCTCCAATCATATCCCCTATTGTTTTCTTGAGTATGACTGCCCTTCAAATATAATTATTGAAAGCTTTCAATAATGATTTGAGTTCTCAGTTTAATATTAATAATAAAGATTTAATTGTGTTCTCAAACATTTATTATATTGTGAATTGTGTGACAACTGGTGCAAAATGAATAGTAAACTGCGTTTATTTATCTTTCTTTATAAGTATATATTGAATGAAGTTTACCTTATTAGGAATCAATTTCTATAACACGTCAAGTTTAGTCAATCAATAAGCGGCCGATCTTTAGTCCTTTTTCAATCACTTCAATGTTATAATATGTGATATGAAAAGACTTTATATTGTGTGTAAAACATACGAAACATTGATAAAGAGAAAATTCTTAGTTTGTGTGTTTGTGTTTTTTCATATGTTACCTATCAGTATAAGAACCTATATTTTAGAAGAATATTACAGGTTTTGCAAGTAGCAGACCATCACTTTAATAGGCATTATTACTTATAAGCAGATATATTGTCGACCAAATCGTGAAGCGATTCAATACCTTTAAAGTCAAAGCATGAGAAGTAATAAAATACAAAAGAAGAAACTGATATTTTTTTAATGTAAAAACTATGACATTATTATCTAATACAGTGCTTGTATATAATGATTGTTAGCTCTTTGTTTGATTGAAAGCATTCGACTAACGAAAAAAGATTGATGTATTTTCATGAATATGTAAGGAATGATTTGAATCATTGCTCAGTTTGATATAACTTTTGTTTTTGATTGAGATTTTTTATCTGTTTTGGTTTGACTAACATTTTTGTCAGCTTTTGGATGAAATGAATTTGTTAGAAAGCATTACAAGTTAGCCAAATATATGAAGAGTCACCTTGAAATAGAAATACCAACCATTCGTAAAAACCCATTGAACTTAACAGAACTTGTATGGCATTCAAGATGATTCAATTTAGGTTAATTCAAATATAATTAATTAATATTTAGGTGCATAAAAAGTTTAAATAATAATTAGCATATTTTGTTATTTGATTTGATAAGTATTTACAAATAACTGATACTTTATAAATTAGCATAGAAAACATCATAATTGGAATCTTATATATTGTACATTTATATTGAACAGCATATAATCTAATTTAACTTAATAATACATTACTCAATAGCACTGTATTTGATTAGAACAAGTTCTCTATTGTTATTTATTTAGGATAAGTTGTTAATAAACAAACTTGGATTTGAAATAACACAGATTTAAATAAGTTGAGATTATTAATACTCTTTGATTCGAGACAAGTATTCGAGTTTGTGGGCTGTAAAGCCTGGTTGAGAACAACTTTGATTGACGAATGAAAAACAGAGCAGTGGATAATTTGTCAATAATTATCTTAATTGCATTTCGTAAACTGGAAAACACTGATTGATATATTCGCGATTATGATTGTGCTGACGAGCGTTAATTCCATTTGTATTTATTAGTTTTGATTGGTTGCAACTTAAGCATAGATATGCATTAATAATATTTGATATAATAATAATACTTCTCATGATTAACATCTTGTAAAGTAATCCGAATGTAACCGTTTTCTCATTTCTCAAAATCTATACAAATTGAAGATAATGTATAGAATAATATAGCATTGGTATACTTTACTAGTAGTATAGTATGTAATATGTAATATCCGAATGTATGTACAGCACAAGTATGGGTGCAGCACATTCTGGTTTATAGTGAAGTTCATGCATTCTCGCCATAAACCAATTCGTCAATCAAATATTGTTGACTGCCTTCTAAGAAATGTTCATTTTATTCCTGCAAACATTATTGCTTTCATAGCATTAAAGATAATAAACTTCTAGTTCTGACTAATTTGTTCTTTTCTATCGTTCTCTTTCTCACTCAGTATCGAAAATCTTCAATCAATTCTGTTTATTAACAAATTATCTTCTTTTCAAACATTGCTCTCTTTCTCAAATGCAACTCAACTAATAAGCAATTTGTCAATCATTTTAATTAAAGTGCAATAATTACAACACGCGATCATAGGGCGAGAGATCATAAATACTATTAAACATTACATAAGCAATTTTTTAAATATCTAGTTCTTTATAAAAAATGTCAATATTTAGAATAGTAGGCATTGAACAGAAGCCACTGTGCCTTACTTTGGCGACAATTCATATAAGGATTGCCGCCGCGGCGTCTTTATTAGTGCCTTCGGGCCAAAGACTCAAATCCCAATGTGAAATGCGATCATTTATGCCCAAAGCATTACTTATGTAAAAGTTTAATGTTAGCTTCAAATGCACGGTAGCATAAGTTGTATATATCTATTAAATGGTAAAGTGGCTCATTTAATGTAACACTAATGTACCTAAATTGCACTGATGGCTATCCTATCATTTCACAGGTGACTATAATTTCTTAATGGTTAAGCCAAAACTTTAAAACATAGCAATAATGTCTTCACAGTTGTTCTCCAATCAGTTTTACAAAGTTGTGCGTGTTTTGGCAGCTGTTTTTGTCATACAATTAAGGCTCAAAACCATTTGATCCTTAATTAATTAGGCAATAAAATTGAATGAGATGTGCAGAAACAGATGCACAAATAGTATTTAATTAATTTATTACTCAATACCTATTGAAATAATTCATTACTATTCAACTCTAACAATGCTCTTTCTGCAATTTATTAATGTTTATTATTTAAAGCAATGTTTTTTATGTTTAAATTATAGCAAACATTTTGAGCAAATGTTTCAAACAAGTTAATGCCTGTGAGTTTTAGGTTTAGATGATATTTTAGCTATAATTTAGTTTTTAAGTTAGTATAGAATAGGAATAGTTAGTATATTATAGGAATAAACCGAATTTTTGATGATCTATTTTATGCGGCTTACAATGAAAAAAATGATTTAATGCTTAACTTTGAAAACTGCTTCAATATAAAAGGCATTTGTGAGCGAACAATGTTTTTTCACTTTTCTGGGAGGCATTTCCTGACTAGTAATGAAACATAAATTAGTCTCAGCGACAATCATATTTCAGTTGAGCCTTTATTACAAACATAACAATAATAACAATAATAATCATAATAATAAAAGTTGCAAACATTGCAACAGTAACAACAATCGGAGCAACACTAAAAAATCATATCCGGCCAGTTTTGCTCAATTATATTAGCGGATCATCAAATGGTGATGAGTTTTTGTCATGAAGAAATAATGCGCGCCTGCTTGCACTCCACACAAACTAATTTAAAAACCCTATTATTATTATTATGGCTTTTAAAAATATTATATTATAACCGACTTTACATTAAATTAAGAGTGTAATATCAACTTATCGTATAGCGTCTCATTGGCAGTTCAATTCATATTTTGCAACCTCTGTCTGTCGTCTCACTTTTTAAATAATAGTTTTATTTTAAGCATTAAAAAATCGTCTTTTATTGCTTTTTAACTTCTGTTAGCATTGCATTCATTCTTATTAACTACGATTCCTTTGCAATTATATGAATTGAAGTCATACAATATATAATATTAACCACAAATTATTCGTTCTATCTCTTCAACTAATAAAGATATTTTCTCAATTAATTTGAAAATGATCTAAATATAAGAAAAACTTAGTGACAGTAACTTAATATTTACTGTTCTATATTTGAAGGTTGAGCATTGGTTGACTGCCAGGTGCATACATTCACTCAAACCAACGACACAACTATTTTTCCAAAAAATAAAAAAAATACAAAAAAATAATTTCTGTATGTAGTGATCGAAAAGACCATAATTTTATAACTTATCCGTTATGCTATATTGCAGTTTTTGAATCAATGGTTAGTGAGCTGTTGTTGTTGAAAGTCGCCTGAGTTGCCCAAATGTTGGGACGACTGGCAATGATGATGGCTCTGATGATAATATGTAAAGATTTCCGTTCCGTTTGATAATTTGAAATATAAAAGCAGGAAATCAAAACCTTATAATTTTGTCCGACTCTGAAAACAGTGCAAGTGTCAGTTGTCTCAATTTCCGGTTCTTGTACTTTCGTAAATATACAGTATATAAAGATATAACTATTCTATACTAGTATATAAAGACGATTTTCATTACGTCTTTTGTCTAATTATTAACACATTGTTATGAGTGAATCTTTTTTATGGCAAAACAAATATTTTTAGGATAAACAATGTGAATAAGGCAAACACTACTTTATTGTTAGTTTTACTCTCGTGGAAATGTTTTGATAAAATTTTTTCCTATTAAACATATAACTAACAGTGTAAGCTCTCAGTTCAATTCATGCTATATTATCAGCATATTATTATTGATTATTTTATAATAAATACTAGTACATGACTTAATGTAAACCTTCTTATAAATTTATATATATTTATTTTGTTCACAAAAATGTTACCTTACGCTCACTTATTGTGAGAAATTATAATAAACATTCTTACAGTATTTGTTCAGTAGATATGCTATCAATTGAAATTCAATTGGCAATTGAAAAATATAATTTGTTCAATGGAAAAATGGCGACAGCTTTGCAATTGATATTTTGTTAGCGAAGGAATAGAAATGCAATAGAAAGTGAAAAGTACTTATTATTTTGCCATATTGTGCAACCCTAATAGTCCTATAATAATTATATTATATAATTTATTTGTAACACTGGTATAGGAGTGCACTTTCAATAATAATGCATGTCTGATAATAAGCAAATGCAAGTAGAGGTGGAAACTAATGCAATATATTTATAGATAGAGAGAATTAGTAAGTTGTGCTGCTTATGGAGGGTTGGGTCCAAATATTGAAACTCATTTGTCAGCAATATATTACATCGCATATATAATAGCAGTTGCATATATATAGCGATTGTTGCATGTATTACCTTTATTGAGTGTCTCGCGTGCGTGTCTTGCAATACAATCCTCGATCGCAAACCCCCCTTAAAAAGCCTGACATACAAAATGTGTGTAACACCACACTAAGCATTGCACGAACAGAGCCAACAAATAGCGTGCAACTATCATCGCGTGTATGTTCCGTCGCTAATTTTGTGTTGTTGTTGCTAATGTTGGTCTTGTTGCTAACATTAAGGCTCATACCATTCTCTATCTATTTCTATTTTGTGAACACTTACCTCAACTCTACATTTGATGAATAAGAAAAAGAAATTAAATAGTTTAAAAGCTAAATTATTTGCTGCCGGTGTTTGGCTGTGCGGTTTTGTTATCTCAGGGAGTCGGCAGTCTATGCCATGCCTTTTCTTTATGATTAATATGAAATGCAAAAGCAAGCCTTCTTTAAGGTAACACTTCGTCAAACTAATCAAAATGTATTGCACGTTCCCATAAATGAAATGTAGTTCCCATATAACACATCTTTTTTAAATTCCTATTACAGAAAGCCTGAGTTCATAAAAATAAACAAATAAAACAAATTGAAGATAAATTGAATTACTTTTTTGATATCAAATTATAGTGAAAAGCCTATCTCTTCAATTACTTTTTGTTCGAAAAAGTTAACAATAAAAGTTAGTTTTTATTATTATATTCAAAGTTAACTTATTATTAACGTGAGAATTTCCAAAAGCATTTCAAAAATTTAATTTACTAATTCATTTCAATTCATTTATTGAAGTGATGCTCACGTGTTTCATTGTTGTGATTCATTCTCGTGTTGCGCTTTCTTAATGTTTGTGCCTTTTGTTAAGCATTGAAATGCAACTCAAATGTAACTGCGAAACAATAGTAACAAAATTAACGGCCTCGCCCTTTAATTAAGTTTAAAATTTAAATTAAAGCTAAGGCATGAATTGACACTAGAATCGCATTGTTTCAATCAGTAATTCGAATTTCCTGTGTTGGCATTTGGATGCGTAAGACAGACACACAGAAATGTCATTGCTGTCATTGCTAACCAATGTGCGTATTGTCGTAAACTTGATTCTCACTTAAGGGCATTAATTAACTGAAGGGCATAAAAGGGTATGACTTTTCTTATAGAACTTTAGAAAAGAGCCAGAAGAAAGAGAGAGAATAGAAAAGATAAATTTTTATTTGAATCCGTCATTTGTCATGGAAGTCATATCAGACATATACTGTCAATTTACTGAATAGCATATAATCGGTTTTTGGTGCCGATCAACTTATGTTTGATCATGCAGTCAATGCAGTCAATGCAGTCAATGCAGTCATTCCAATGCCTATTCTTTCAAGTCTTATTTCGGCTCAACAGTGCCTTTCGCTAAATTGAATGTTTGAATGTCTTCTTTTCATAATTTGCGGTTTTGTATTTCATATTTGAACCACTGATACCTCGAAGCACTAAATATTTGGCTTCACATGTTTCAATTCCCGCCTCTTCTACCAAATGCAAATGCAATGCCCTTTTTGTTGAAGAATTGCCGAAAGCCATCAAAGCCATCAATATCATAATCGCCAATGACTTTCTATGACTCTCTATTTAACGTTGCGTTCAATGCGTTGCAGTAATGCTCGACTCAATGCATGCAATCACGAGTGCCTACATTTATAGCATTTCATAATAATGACAATCTTTCTTTTCTTTACGACCTGACAACGAGTTCGGAGAGACAGACAGACAGACAGACACACACACATACACACACACACACACACACACACACACACACACACACACACACACACACACACACACATAAGGAAATACAAACTAACATAAACACAGACACACGTATGCAAACACGCTGAAACACATATGCAAACACA
>JAUJYU010000141.1:0-17628 GCA_033995675.1 Nothrus silvestris
AGCCTTAACTTAAAGCTCATGTCTGTCAGCCTTAACTTAAAGCGAATGTCTGTCAGCCTTAACTTAAAGCTCATGTCCGTCAGCCTGGAATCTAATTGATACTTGATTTGATCCCTACCCCTTCCATATCTTAATGCATTACTACATCCTATTTAACTCGTGTTATTTTGCAATAGCATTGATTCTCAAAACTTGAATCCGATATAATTGAGTGGTATTTGAATTAATATTTGAATGTGTTTATGTGTTGATAAGGTTCATACCCTGGATTTTTGCGCTTAAACAATATAACCCTTTCCGAAGCGGGAGAATATACGTGTGTTGTGAAGACATCGATCGGAAAAAATTTTGCGCGAACTCGCCTTCAAGTATACGGTCCGCCGAGCGCTGCCGGAGCTGTTTTGGCAGAAGACCTGACCTCTACTTCAGCTAAAATTCATTGGAGTGACGGTTCTGATAACGGACGTCGCATTTGGGCGTATATGATAGAGGGCAGGACTAACCACAACTCCACTTGGGTTCCTATTGTTAATGTCACCGATTATTACAGTCAATACTTGACTATTAGAGAAACCGGAAGGAAAGTGACACATATTCGCGATTTATTGTCGCCCTGGAGTTCATATGAGTTTCGCGTTTCGGCAATCAATGATTTAGGAATCGGTCCGCCGTCTGAACCGAGTCCTCAATATACTACCGATAAAGCCGTTCCATTCAAAGCTCCCGCAAATGTTGGCGGCGGTGGTGGCAAAGCAGGAACACTTACCATCACTTGGGATCCGTTACCACCACAGGATTGGAACGCACCTGAAGTTTGGTATAGGATTTATTACAAGTAAGTGCTATATCTTTTAGCATTTTATTATTGCCTCAAGTTTGACAACTCGTATAGCTTTTTAAATGACTTAATATAAACCATTCAGATCTGAAGACTTAGATCGTGATCCCTACGTATCTAAAAACCTGACCTTTTTGGGCAACACTAATATGTATGCCGTAAGCGTTGGAGAAGACAATTATTTCAAACGTTATTTAGTGAAAGTTCAAGCCATGAACATAATGGGCGCCGGAAAAGTGATCAGTGATCCAGTGGTGGTCTACTCATCAGAAAGCATGCCTCAGGTGGCGCCCAATCAGGTCTATGCCGTTGCGTATAACTCGACGTCACTCAACGTTTCGTGGGCTCCGTTAGAGATGACTCGCGAGAAGATTAGGGGAAGACTTATTGGCCACAGAATCAAATATTGGCCAAACAATAAAGATCCACAATTAGATTCATTGACTCTTTTGAATAGAGGACTCGACCCGTGGGGTCTTATTGTGGCCTTAGTTCCAGACACGGAGTATTATATCTCAGTCATGGCCTATAATGACGCCGGAAGTGGTCCTGAAAGTGAGCCATTTCTGGCGCGCACTTACAAAGCAGCGCCACAAAGACAACCCACTTCTGTGAACATAACTGCCATCGACTCGTACTCAGTGATGGTCACCTGGAGAGGAATCACCACTTTGACCAATGCTGAAGAACCCATCATTGGTTATAAAGTGAGGTATTGGGAGTCGGATCAGCCCATCTCTGGTGCGCGAGAGGTTTATAAATATTTAGACGGCGGAGAACTCAAAGCCATTATCTCTGATCTGATTCCTGGAAAAGTTTATAAACTACGTGTTTTGGCTTTCAGTAGTGGTGGAGACGGAAAAATGTCATCTCAGGTATGAGTGTTTCAAACTTTGTTTACTTGAGAAATGAATTTTTTTAATTCAAAACTTTGTATATTTTTAGTGGGAGTTCAAAGTCGGAGAAGGAGTTCCGTCACGATTCACGTCTTCGGCAAACTTTAATTTCGTAGTAAATTATTATCTCATAATAATTTTGATTTTGATGAACCAATTCTTTTAGGATTATTACAATAATTATTAGTTTTTTACAATTCAAACTTCATTTAACAGAATCTCACTTTATTTATAACCACTCTTTGACTCAAGGCTTCGCTAAAGCTATCATTTTTCTCACAATTTATGCATAAATTGTGTCAAAAAGATTTACAAAACCTAAATGTTTTCAAAGTTTTGCTCTAATATAATGTCTGAATCTATTTGTTTTATATTAATTTACAATCATTTGTTTATACAGTAATTACCGGTAACTATATTTTTGTTGCGATTTTACAGTATTGTAATCTCAGATGAAATGTTAAAAATCAAAAGAGAAAGTGTTGCATATCATGACAAAGTGCCTCAATTAAAGCTAATATTCCAATACAATTAACTTTATATAATCGGTTGACTTAATGTGACTTAAATATAATTGCCGTCCATTGTCTATTGCAATTGTTGAATAGTTTTTCTATAGATTTCTTTACAAGTCATCATTGCATTCCATTTTAATTGTCATTTACACACATTCTGTACATTCCAATCAATTTTTGAAATTAAAAAACTTCACAAAAATTATGTTTAATTGTATGCTTTATTTATTAAATGTTCAAAAATGATTGAACTTTTTATTCAGTTATGTTTTAATATTCAATAAATAACTCAAATCTATCAATAATGCAAACATTCAGTAAAGACTAATACCATTAAAATTGAATATTCATATGAATTAACTTTACGAATGAGTTTAGGAAACAAAGAAAACTTAAAAATGCAATAAATGGGTCTTTTTTATCGAATTACATCTAACACTAAATTCATTTTCATCGTTATAACAATACATCAATTACTCAATCATTTATTACATTTTACAACAGAAGAAAATAGTTTTAAAAATATTTCAAATTTAGAGCTATTATTGTTTGGTTGAGTTATTCATATTTTTGTATTACAATTTTGGCTGAATTACTATTGCAAATAAATATAGTGTATTTTGAGCCTAAACTTTGCGGAATACAAATATATTTGAGTTTAAAATTAACAAATATTTTAAGTGAAACATTATTAAAGCGTTTACAATAATAATCTATTTGAAGAAATTTGAGAAAATATTTATATTTCATTAAATTGTATTTAAGTTAATATTTGAAGATTTAATGAAAAACTAAGATAAAGATAATTAGTTAATAGAGAGTGAGAGAGAAATAGATTATTAATGATTGGATTGGAGTGAATGTCAAGTCAATGATCGGTCGACAAGAAAACAAAAAATAAAATGTAATTAAAAAACGCATTAATAATGATTTAATACATGAAAAAACGAAAATTTATGATTTGTTTCTCAAATGAGATATCATTACTTGTTTGAAATGTAGTGATAAGTCAAATGAAAGTCTGATAAGACTATAAAGTTGTTCTATTGGTTGAGTTGACCATTGATTTCTATACAATTGTTTTGAACTGAAGTGAAGTCAGAATCACTACAAGTCTGAATCAAATCATTAGAATGTTGGGAATCATCATTAATGAGTTGTTTAGTGGGTTTACTACTATTGGCATTAGTGTTGACATTAGTGTTGACATTAGTGTTGGCATTACAAGTGTCATCATTGAGTTTTGCCACTTTGCTGAACGGTTGCTTATAGTCATCATCAATATGAATGTCGTCATCAAAACAAGACGTCCTCTTATTATTACATTGATTACTATTTAAATTTGAATTATTCACTAATGATAAGTAGTTGTTGTTATTATTAATATTAACTTCTCTCTCACTATTAGTTGAAATATCATTGTTTGTCGACTTTTGAACATAAAAATCTTCATTACTATCAACACTATCGAGTGTTTCATTGTTATCATTAATATCAGTAATCGATGAATCAATATTGGGTCCATTGATCGCAACCTCTGCCACATTATCACTGACTTCTGCACGCATTGCAAACGTCCTCTCATTTGTTGACATATTTGTCATTTGTTGAGATGACATACTATTCATACTATTACTGACATTAGTGTCCAAATTGGTATTATTTTGAAGAACACAAACATTCTCAAGTTTAGCCAACTTTTCTTTTGCTTCTTTGAGCTGTTGTTGCAAATAATAAATAGTGTTTTGCATTCCTTCCACGTCTTCGTCCAATTCAAGCAGAAACTCATCCAATTCTGCACTCAAACCATTCCAATTAAAATAATCAGTCAATTAAAATCATTATAAAAGTTTATGTTTTGTAATACAAAAATTTAATCAATTCCTATATACAGTCAAACCCGTTTATAAGGAACTCCGTTATAAGGAATCCCCGTTTATAAAGAATGATATCGTTTGTACCGACTGAATGGATTTGATTATAAAGTGATCGGTTATAAGAAATGCCCGTTATAATGAACGCTTTTGATCTGTTTTTTATAAACGGGTTGACTGTACTGTATTGTTAGATATAATATAGAGTAAAGAGAGATATCTCTAATCTACACAGTATTAATATTATAATACTGTAATCGTTCCCATATTTATATCGATTCAAAAATCAATTAATATTCAAAACGCAAATTAGTTTAGAGTCCATCGCCTATTGTTGTGGCCTTTTTTGATATCTTTGATTAAATTATTAAAAATGTATTCTTATATGTGTTGAAAAGAAAGCATAAGTTATCTAATTTAGTGATTGAATTGCTATACAGCACATGACGCAGAAGAGCGCACCCGTTGGGTCACAGCATTAGAAGATACCATTTTAAGACACACTCATCGAAGACGAACCAAAAAAAGTGATCAAAAACAAGTGCCAACACTTTCTGATTTTGAAAGAAAGCTAACAGAAACTGACGCTTATTTACAATTACTTATAAATCAAGTGAAACAATTAGATAATAGGATTGAAAATGCTATCAATGAGTTAGAAAAGGAAAAGTTACTGAGTGTAAAGGCGAAAACATTAACTTTATTGGATGGCGTCAAACATACTATAGTTCTTCTTCAAATAGCAAAGGTTACAATCATTGAAACACTATTAAACAAACTATTTTCATGTTTTATCAATTATTAGAACACAACATATCCTGTGAATGGCGTCTTTACCGATAGTATTGTCAGTGAAGCCAACGCTCCCATCAATGATTTAGCAACAAATGCGTCGGCCAATGAAGAGTCGCTCAATGAGGCCTCAGATGAGAAGCAAACAAGTGATCCTACATTATCGCCAAAACTATCCCGTCCTAAATTAGATGATAGCTATTCATTGTCAGTTCGAAACACTAGCAGTGGATCTGTTTTGAACTCGCATTCCGTGCCTGAAGTGTCTTATAGTAGTAGTGATGACGACGACTTCTATTATGACGCGCCTGAAGAAACCTCTGTGATTGCCAATCCTCTCAATAAGATTGTGAATGAAGTGTCGGGCGATTTAGTAAATATGAACTTAGATAACAAATTAGCCATAGATTACGATTTGATGTATGAGAGCGAAGAGGATGAGTTGGGAAGCATTGAAAATCATGGAAGTGTTATTTCTCATCTTATATCTCAAGTTAAAATAGGAATGGATTTAACAAAAGTGGTTTTACCAACTTTTATATTAGAAAGACGTTCTCTACTAGAAATGTATGCCGACTTCTTTGCACATCCGGACCTTTTTGTAAGGTATTTCTCAGTATTGGTTACACTTGTAATTCATTAGAATTAATTCATATTTTGATGTTCAGCATAACTGACTGCCAAACACCGCAGGACCGTATGGTTCAAGTCTTAAAGTGGTATTTGTCAGCATTTCATGCGGGACGCAAAAGCTCTATAGCAAAGAAACCTTATAATCCAGTTTTAGGAGAAGTCTTTAAATGCTATTGGAATGTTCCTGGTCTTACTCAAACTGAGGTAACATTCAATTCTTATAATTCCATCAACTTTTTTCAATTAATATTTATAAATTACAGGCGCAGTCAACTAATGGTCCGATTCCTTGGGCATCAAATAATAATCTTACGTTTATAGCAGAACAGGTCCTTATTTGCACTTATTTTCATTTGCAAATTCATAAGTGTCTCTTCATTGGACTGTAAATCACCACATAATACGTGTAAATGTTCTGTCTTATCAAACATAAGCCTAAGAGTGATCGGAGTCTCATTTCAACAATGCAGAGACACTTTTGCACAAAATTATCTATTTATTTAATATTATTTATGTACCAAAAGGTGTCACATCATCCGCCCGTCTCTGCCTTCTATGCAGAACACGCAGAAAAGCGAATTATGTGTTCTGGTATTTAATTTTTTATAAAAACTTTTAATATAAATTATACTCTGATATTGTATTGTATTGTATCCATAGCTCAAATATGGACTAAAAGCAAATTTCTAGGGTTAAGCATTGGTGTGAATAATGTCGGTCACGGATCAATTTATTTATTAGATAAGGGAGAAGAATATGTCTGTACGTTTCCCAGTGCTTACGGCAGGTCTATATTGACAGTTCCGTGGGTCGAACTCGGAGGTCCCGTTTCTATTACATGTCAACAGACAGGCTTCTCGGCTAATATTGACTTTCAAACTAAGGTATAATTATTTGAAATGATTTTCCTAAACGTATTTCAATGTTTTAACCATTTGTTAGCCCTTTTATGGAGGAAAAAAACATCGAATAAGTGCTGAAGTGTTGAGCCCTCCGCCCACCAAAAAGTCGATACTCACGGTTTCGGGTGAATGGAATGGTTTAATGCAAGCGAAATGGAGTCATTCCGGTAAAACTGAAGTATTTATAGACACAAAAGCCATACCAATTATTAAAAAGCAAGTGAAGCCAATTAGTTCGCAAGAAGTTTTCGAATCTCGCTTTCTTTGGAAAGAAGTGACCGCTGCTCTCAAGCAACAAGACGTGTCTGCCGCCACTTCGGCTAAGTTCGCGGTCGAACAGAGACAACGCGAACTCGTCAAAGAAAGATTAGATAAAGGGGTCAAATGGGAAAATAGGGTATTTTTTATATAATACTCAATACTAATTAAATATTTCAATATAGACTAAATAGAGTATTATTTATTTAATGAACAGGTCTTCCATTCATTAGGCGAGAACTGGCACTATAACAGCCCTTTAACTGCTAGGAAATGATGCAACAAGTGCTCACACATTATACTGTCAGATGAATACATCAATTCTATGCATTATATACAGTCATTGACTAAACCGAGGGAGAGTTTTTTGACTATAACTATAAATACTTTGAAAAAATTTGAAAATTTTTTATAAGGATACATATTTGCATTATGCATATATTCTATGAATCCTTTTTCAATTCATTCAAAGCGCTGTTCACAAACAACGTACATTTCTACAGCACTTACCGATGAATAAATAAAAATTGTGAATAGTACAATCGAAAGAGCGTAAAAAATTACTATTAAATGCGCTCATTTTGAAATCGTTACTATCAATTTTAATATTTGAACTTTTTTTCTCAATATTTTAATTAAATGAATCTATAGTGACGACAATTTGTAAATCAGCGCATTTGGCAGTGAAATTTGAAAAATTGAGCTACGCAAACAATTTATTCAAAAATAACTTTTTAAAAGCTTTATTTGAATACTAAAATCGTTACTGTCGGCAAAAATCTCGGTTGTTATCTTGAACTTAAAATCTCAAAATTTGGTGTTTTCAACCTTGTAGGCAAATGAATATTTAAAAAAACAAAAATACACGTATCTAGTGATTTATGCACTTTCGATTGTACTATTCACAATTTTTATTCATCGGTAAGTGCCGTAAAAATGTACGTTTGTAAACAGTCCTTTCAATGAATTGAAAAAGCACTCATAGAATATATACATCTATATATCATATATACATATATACATCAGCAAATATGTATCCCTATAAAAAATTCGAAAATTTTCAAAAAAGTATTTATAGAGTTATAGTCAAAAAAACTCTCCCGCAGGTTTTGTCAATCACTGTATATAGAAAATATAATATATACGAATACATTCTATTTTACTCATTAATATTGTAATTAATTGTTTATTTACAACACAATATGGTTTTTAACTCATATTAGCAAACATTGAAAGTTTTGTTTTTCGTTTAAATTATTTTCGAATTTGTTGATCACTAGTTTGTTGATCACTAGTCTTATAAGAAATATATTACAGTATAACGAATGCAATATTTTTTATTATAACTAAAAGTATCCTTAAAAGGAGATTATCTTTCAATCAATTTCCAAATAAATGACCAATAATTATATCAATGCTATATTACGTTTATTTTAATTAATTTAAACTTATGTTATATTTGTTTATCAAATTATTCAAAACAATAGTATTTCAAGTTTTTATTTTGCTTTCGGTTTAAATAATAAAAAAATCATTTTTTCAATGGCTTTCATTTAATATCTTTCAATCAATTTTTCATAAAATGGAAAAACATTTTAGTCTAAATATTTGAAGTCTAATACACAGAATCGTATATTTATTATCTGATGCGATCATTTTTATTTCTCTTTAATTATATCTAAAAACTTAATAAAATATATTAAACCACACTTTCAAGTATTCATTCTTATAATACAAAAACCCGACAAAAATATACCAATAATTCTCAATTCTATAAAGATTATAATAATTATTGTGTTATGTGGTCACATCCCATTTTGCATAATCCCATTTTGCATAAACCCATTTCGCATAAACCCATTTCGCATAATCCCATTTAAAATAAACCAGTTTTATGCAGAATGGGATAATACGGTGTTATGTAAGGGTATGAGTGCCTGTCGTAATTTAAAATTATTATATAAATCAATTTCCACATCTAATTAAGCCGTTTATCTATTTTAAAAATAAATTGGAGTTGAAAACACAATTCTAATCTAGTTCAATTCATATAATTAATATTTACCAATTATCTTAAGCCCCCTAAATGACACCAAAATTCCCTCAATACCTTCTCACAAAACTTTAATACTAATTTGTAAGTTTCATGTATCACTTATTCTTAGCAATCCTCGTAAGCATATTTCTAAACCCCTTATATAGTGTTACAATAGTTAGTTTTTTATTCCGAAGATAAGTTTAATAGTTAAAGGCTGTCCATTTATAATATACTTAGACGTTTATAAATAATTTAAATATTTTAGTTACAGATTTTAAATTTTCAATATGTGGCAAATTTTAGGAAAACGGGCCTAAACTAATTGCAAAATTCAAACTCTAAGCGGGCCACTAAAAATCACGAATCAGGCCGGATCCGGCCCGTGGGCCGTCAGTTGCCAACCGCTGATTTAAAGAATCCATTTTTAAAGCAAAACTTAAAACTTAAAACCTTTGAAACTTGAAAGTTGGCAAAATAGCAGAGTTAGTTATATACAGTGCTGCCAACTTTCACGGATTTTCCGTAAGTCTCACGGAATGACCCATTGGTCTCATGTCTCACAGAAGGGGTCCTTGCGTAAGTAGTACATCTCACGGAAATGAATAACCAATAAAAATTGTTAATAAAATCATTTAATCTTTAGTCAGTAATAACTGTAATGAATACTTTAAGAAAGTTTTAATACTAAATGCATTGTTCAATAGCTTTTCGTTAATATCGCTTTTTTTTATAAAATAGCAGTGCATTCAATACAATAAGTACTGAAACTCATTCGAAAGCCCTTAAAAAATTATTCGAAACATGTATTTTCATTTTTCCAAAAATTGGACGACTATTCTCAATATAAGTTTTAAAATAGTTTTAAGTTAAAAATAAATATTAATATTTTATATATTAACCTCTATAGCCCTTAAATAAATGAGTTTTGGAAAAAACTAAAATACATGTCGAATAATTTTTTAAGAGCTTTCGAATGCATTGATCAGAATTTTTATATCTCTTCTCGTTTTCGAATAAATGATCAATAATTGGTTGGATTTAAATGAAATTTTGTGCTATAACACGACATTGTGTTGTCTGTTCAGTAAAAATTTTATCAAAATTGAATCATTCAATCAAAAGTTATTCTCAAAAAACAAGCGGAAGTACTCTTTCGGGACAAACCTTAGTTTTATTATATATTTTTTAAAGTCTAAAGTCTAAGTCTAAAGTCTAAATTGCTCACCTCTACTCAGGACTTATTAAATGTATTTTTATAGGGAATCCTCTTTAGTGTTAATAAAGATTTTGATCCTAATCATAAAAAGTAATACAGTTTTACCTTTTTATAGTCAAACCTCTTTATTGTAAATACTAATGTTAGATACCTTTCTATTCACTCTTTCGAGGTATTACTGTATAAACTTATTATAAAATATAATGACTGTTAATTAATTTAGTTTTGATAACTAAATAAGTTTATCTCATAGGATTCATACTTATTGAGAGACTTACAATACTAACCGATTCTTGAGGTAAAGCATTCGCGTGTTAGTCGTGTCTCCAATTTAAATAACTAACTCGAAAATAGTTTAGCATTTTATAAAAAAAATTCATTTTAGATTAATTCAACTGAACTAAAAATTAACTTCAAAATGAGTTGTGAAAACATTACATCAATTTTTATGCCTAGAGTTTATTCAAAAAAGTTGACACATTTAGCGAATTCTTTTGCTGAATTATATTTTGCAATATTTTCTTTCCATGACTTCAACACTTTGTAATCTTTAAAATATTTGATGTGATTAAACATTGAATATTTTTGTGACCATTTGTCCACTTTATCGCCAATTCGTTCGACGCAATACTGCAACCAATTTATATTGGTTTTGGGCCAGAATTGATGCCATTTATTATTCGTGATTTGTTTTTGCCTTAAATAAACTGATTTTAATTGAATGTCCGGATAATTGTCTAAACTCAGTTCTGACAAATCATTATAAAACGCGACGACGAAGTAATCCTTTTCTGAGTTCTCTTTGTTCGCAACTTTTAATGAAGATCTGGAAAATGTAGTGTCGATAATGACTGCTTTAATACCATTAAGTGTGAGAACAAACTTCTTACCTTTTATAACATAAGTTGCGATCTCTTCTTTTGTATCATTTATGAGAATATTAGAGCAATGAAGGTCTCTGTGTTCGAATTCCATCGAATCTTCAGCAATTGCTATCGAAGCTATCAATTGACTAATAATACTTAACCCCTTTGAAGGCGATATCGAATGTATGGAATCCAAACTCTTGCCACCAAAAGTTTGCTGACATATCAAATACTCAAATCTGTCACTTTTTGTATTGGATTTTTTAGTCTCCGATCTATTAAACAGCAATCTTTTGCTCCAAACATAATAAACATTTGTCACATTTGCGAAGTTTTCACAATAATAGTTCGCAGATTCGGCTGACATTGACTTTAAGTCACTTAATCTTTTACTATTGATCACATCCGATAGAATGGATCGCATATTTTGCACAACAATACCATCTTTGTTGCGTCGGTTTATTAAAGATATCTTCAAAATGGTGTGCTTTCCATCAAATCCGTCAACTTTAAACACTTCACTATAACAACCCGTCCACAAAACTTGCATCGTATTGAAAACTCTGATAATACAAAATTTTGAAAATTATTTGAAAAACTATCAAAAATGGTTATTTATTATAAGGATGTTTTAAAAAGTAACCAAATGCGAAACATTAAGTAGTTATTCAATACTTCAATACTATTATTAAGATATGATTAAAATCTGTTTTACTGAAGAGTGAGTTTTGTGCGAATTATTTTATAATTCTTTCAAAGTGAAAGTGAAATAAATAAGTTGTAAACACGAGTCTGCACGAGAGTCTGCAACTATTACAGGGCCAGTTGGGTAGAACTGATTCGTAATAATTACCTTTCAGTTATAATTTGTTCCAATCTATGTAACTTTGTTTGTCCACAAACTTTCATTAGCTTTTGGTCATATCTTTCCACAAAAATGGATTCGACAACATTTTTGGAAATCCAATTCCCATCGATTTGAAGTTCCATTTCATCACTCTTTGAATGAAAATCAATTGCTTCGCTTTGTAAGTGGTCATTAATTACTTCTGTTCTATTGTTTTTGTTAGAAAAGCCAAACAGACTTTTTATTTTTTTACCGAAATCTTTGAACATTTTCTGTGATTAACCACTAATTTGAATGGCAATGATGTGACTTAAATTTCAGAGACTTTGTCACAAATTTAAAGAAATAGAAATTCACAATTCTTCTAAAACTTTTAGAATAAATTATTAAATATTACAACAATAAGGTTTTTCTTCTAAACATTATTGCGAATTATAATCTATAGGTTAATCTATAGGTTAATCTATAGCGATTTGCGTCTAATTTGCAAAAGTTTTTTATTGTTAACATTGCGCGCAACTAATTATTATTATAAGCCAGACAATAATTTAAGTTTAAATAATTACAAATAGAAAGTAAAGTAATTTAAACAAAAATGATTATTATTGGTTTAATAAAACTTTAACTTTTTATTCAATGAAAATTATTAAAATATATGATATATGCCGAAGCTTTTCGACCAATACTTAGGTCTTCGTCAAGGCGTTAGACAAATAAAACATTAAATAGTTAACGTCTTTATTATTGGGTTTATTATTCTTATAAATTTGCCTAAAATAACAAAAAACTAATTAAATATCAGAAAATGTTAAGATGAGGTTAGATTTTGTTAATTTACAAGCGTTATAATCAATACCATTAATATTAGTCTTAAATTCATTTACGAGTGAATAAGAAAATGATAAATCTGTTTAACTATTTTTTTTATTAAAGATGAGGCGATGTTCGAACAAATTGTTGGTTTTGTCGCGGACTGACTCGCAATTGTTTTCCAGTTTGAAATGAATTTTTATTCAATGGACTATTGAGAGGAATATTACTGACTGGAGGACAAAAATCAGTAGACATCGGTCGAGGCCTTTGTCCGATACCAACTGGTTGTTGAAGACCTAAATTCTGTTCTTCAGACGACAAAACCTCGACAATAGCTTTGACGATAATATCATCGGATGGAGCCATTGGTTTAGAAGGAGAGCCCATTCTTCTCATGAACAATGAATTGAACTTTTGGCGCAATTGAAGGGTGAGATCTGCTGTTTCTGGTTCTACTTTAAAATAGATCCAATTGTCAATTTTGAATACATGTTTAGCCTTTTCTGACTTGTCTTCACTTTCGCTATCACTTTCGTGATCGCAAAACTCTGCGTTCATTGTCTTTAAGACATTTTCCATATAGGAATCAATAGTAATGTGAATATTAGATGCAAAAAGAGCTATAGTAATGGGTGTAATAAGAGTACAACATTGTGCGTAAGATATGTTGCCTGTTTTGCTCATATGATTGAATAGCAACCAATCAGTCGGAAGATTTTGCAAATTTTTGGTCCGATTCTTATTAATACTCTCTCTTGAATTCAAAGAACACGTATTCATAACAGATGTCGGATGGAAACGAACATTAAATTCGTTTTGAGTTATTAACCGATTTCTCTCTCGGTCGACACGTATTATATAAGGATAACCTCCAGCACAAAGTGCGGCCTTCACTACAGCCCAGTTTTCCGAATTAGTGTTTAGATCGCGTATATCTCCTGCTCCTCGAGCTCTTACAAAACCTGAAGCTCTAAGTTGTCCGAGAAGTTGAGCCCTCATATTCACTATCATTTCCATAGCTGCAGAAGATATGAAATTTTGATCACAGAATTGCTTTTCACAGCCTTCGTGTTTGGCTTTTTGCCAGTTCTGGAATCCCCTCAAGAGAGTGATGTGATCGCTAAACGTTTTGGCCGACAGTTTCTTTCTCATTGCAAAAGCAGTTCGTTTTCTTGAGGCCTGAGATGTCGGGACAACAACTGCAAAATTAATAATTACTATTGTATTCAATTATATTCAATTGTTATGAAATAATAACTCAAATCATTCAAATTCATTCAAAATAATGTTAACAAACATGGATCGCGATATGAAAGCGAACAAACAATAGTCAACACCGGATCCAGACATTTAAGTACAACCGAATACAAGACCATCTTTCCTAAGTTGGGCTCAATCGGCAAATCAAGCAAATGGAGACCGAGTTCTGTCAACTGTTCATTTGATTCCAAAGCATCGATTGTCTGGAAATATAAATAAAATTGAGAAAATAGCCAATTATTATGCAAATGAACTTTTGCTAAACCTTTAAGAGTTGCACTGATTTCTTGACAGTCAATAGTGAGGAAGGATTGAGTGCTTTTGATAAGAAATCCAAAATAGAAACATTGATTGGAGCCAAGAGTTTGGTTTGAAGACAGAGTTCATATATAGACATATTCAGTATATCAGGAGTTGGAAAGTCAGTCATTGAATTGAATCGGTTTCTGTCAAAAAGATGATAACAAACTCCAAACTTTGATCTGTTCGCGCGACGACGTCTTTGATATACATTAGATTTTGATATCCAGAGCAACTCATACGAAGCAAATCCGGTGTTCGAATCGTAAATCTTTTCTCTTACTTTTCCGGAATCAATAACAAAGACGACGTCATCGATAGTAATACTCGTTTCTGCAATATTTGTCGCCAAAATTATTTTACGAACGTCTGAAGGAATGCGTTTGAAAACGCGCTTCAAATCATTGTTTGGCATTTGTGAATAGAGCGTAAACAATACGTATTTATTTGCATCAAATCTTTTTGAATCGCTTAATATTCTTTCCCTAAGTTTTATGATCTCATCGTAACCGTTGAGAAATATAAGAATAGATCCATTCTTTTGTTGAGAACACAATATTTCGCAGTTTGTTATTATGTAATGTATTAGCGAACAGATAAGCTCCACATCCACTCCATTACTATCAATTAAGGAATGATAATAAACATCAAGAATTAATTTCTCTTCTTCACTGAGTTCTGAAGGCATTCCCAATGGAAAGCTATTGACTTGATTAGTGATGGACTCGTTTCCACTACATTTAGAAAAGGCTTCCAAAATATGAGTTAAATCTTTGTGTCCGTAGTGTTTAGCCCATAATAATGCGTTCCAATCATTAGGTGTGCATAAACTGATGTTTGCACCATAGCTGAGAAAGGACTCAACAACACTCACCTTATTATGACACGAGGCGGCTATTAGTGGAGTCACACCACTCTCGCTGTGCTGGTAGTCAACAGATATGTGTTCTGTAATTATTAGATCAATCAGTTGTATAAACGCATAATCAGTTCCCTGAGTCCATGCGTTTCGCAAATAAGAATCCATTTTTATCTTTAGTTTAACGTCCAATTCAGCTCTTTCTGCAATCACTGTCTCAGAAGTGAATCCACGGTTAGAACTAAAGGCAGAGAATGAGCTAAAATCTGAATCATAGGCGATGTCTCCGCTCGCAAACGAACATTCGGGAAATTGAGAGACATTGATCTCATCGCACCACACCTTTAGTATCTGTTTCTGAGTTTCTTTAGTTTCCAAACTATCTCTATATTGTTTCATAGATTGAGACAAATATCCAGTGATTCGCAGCACATCTTCGAGATAATGGAATCGCACCTCATTTGTTGACTCAAAGATCTCTATCGTTGGACAACAACCGAAATATCGGGAATAGTATTTACTGATATCACTGTTGGAAGACATGAGAATAAGTTTCAGATTGCGATACTTCCCAATCAAGTCTCTCATTATAAGTGAAAGGAAATCACTGAATCGATCTCTTTCTTGAATTTCATCAATAATAAGATGAGTGACTGTATTGAGAGAATTTTCGGCACCCATTAGTGTCCGCAAAAGTACACCATTTGTGCAAAATGTCAATAGAGTTCGCGGAGAAACCCTATAAACAATCAAATAAATTGTCATTAAATTGAATTGAAATAATTTTTTGTTGGATGCCTTACTTGCTCTCTAATCGGATTTGATAGCCAACAGTTTGTCCAATGACTTCGAGTCGTTCCGAACTGACTCTCTCTGCCATACTGTGAGCCGAAAGACTTGTGGGTTCCGCACATATTATACGACACGGCTTTTTCATAAGATTGCAATATTCGAGAATATATTGCGGCACTTGAGTAGTCTTTCCGCTTCCGGTTTCACCACTTATTAAAACAATACGATTAGAACCAATCAAATCCATGATTTCATTTCGCTTTTGCCAAATCGATAGACTTTTGCGAAAGAGAGTCATCTCGTCTTCACGTCCGGTCGCGAACGGCGGCGGACATGGAATTTGTGGAATTATATTAGAGAGTCGTCCAGTCGTGCAATTGAGCTCTCGATTCATCTCAATCTGATTCGGATTATTGCCAACCAATCGTTGTTCAGAATGTGAGCCCTGAGTCGCGTCTTTCCTCTCTCTTTCAGTCACTGGAAATCGTTGTAAAAGAGCTTTCATTTGGTTTTGTGTATAACGAGTCAACTCATAGGTCCCGTCGATGGCCATCAGAGTTGAGCTCCACTTCTTGTAGGCTGTGATATAACGGTTGGATCCGTTTCTGTACAATATGACAGACATGTATGACATTCATTATTACTCTATTCGTTATAATTATAAATAAATATAAATATAATAATTTGCAAAATTATTGATATTAAGTATTCAATTGATTGATTGATAGGATATTAATCTATTATATTTGAAAACACATCAAACCGTCTTCTTTTGGTTTTGAGTCCAAGTTTTGTACAATAATTGTCAACAAATTGTCTTTCATTTGATGTAAAACTTGACGGAAACTCATATTCTGTTAATTAAATAATTAAAAAAGTATTAATAGAAATGAAATGCAATCCAATTAAACCTATTTAATATGTATTGCAATTTAAATACCTTTAACGGAATCGGTTGTCATTAATTTATTGATAATAAGTTCGACACAACGTTTGAAGTCTTCATTGACTCCATATTGAGACCAAACACTGCGAAATATATCCATTTTATTATCCATTCTTCAAATTAACCACAATTTAAATGTAATTCAGTCTTAACTCAAATGAAGCAAAACTTATGCAATGCTTTCACTTATTTTAACCATAGATCGTATGCTTTATTAGTTTTTAGCGGAAAATCATTTTTACATTAAAACTACAGTTATTTTGAGAATGAATTCAAACTTTTTATTTAACTTAAGCTTTAAAAAAACTTTTCTCTCAATTAAAATTAGATTTTTTTTCTTAAACAAAACAAAGAAAATCTTTTTAAAAGTTGAGTTCAGCTAATCTCATATTTAATTGAAGTCAATTTTTCTTTGATTCAAAAAAATATTTGTAATTAAATTGAATTAATAAATGAGTTTTAAATTATAAAAAGAAAATTTATTTATTTTAATATATATTAAGTTAAAATTAATCATTTTATTATTCATATAATGTATTGAATAATTAGTTGTCAATTATTTAAAAAAAATAAACTAAAAAAAGGATTGTGAATAAGATTAAAATATGCAGTGGTTTAGTTGGCAAAAGAACTTATAATGTTATTTACTAGACATGAAAATTATCTTTAAGATAAGAGATGAGATAAGATTTATTTTGTTTAAAATGTAATTTTGATATAAAAGAAATTTTGAACTTTCTTAAATTTGTTAAATCTATCGTTCGGCAAGATTTGAGGCTAGGATGAGATCTCGTTTTGATGCCTATTCTGTACAGATAGTTAAATATCATTTACTAGCGTTGTATCGAATGATGTAATGTATTAGGTTGGGTAATTAGTAATCGCGTTTTTTTATGACATGTCTGCACAAGTGCATCACATGTTTTTCACAAATTTTGAATAGCACAATCGAAAGAACATTAAAAATTATTAGATACGTGTAT
>JAUJYU010000142.1:0-17619 GCA_033995675.1 Nothrus silvestris
TTTAATTGAATATCACTTTATAAATAAAATTGAATTAAATAAAGTTTTGAATTATTAGCAATTAAAATGATTTATGGGCTAAACAGATGTGTGACTACAAGACAGACAGACTGATAATTTGATTGTTAGGTTGATGTAACTTTTCAACGAGCGATTCAAACGTAATTGAGATTCATATGCTTATTGTTAGCGATTTAGAAAATGAATGTTTATTGTTTGGCTTTAATATTGTGTAATAATTTAGACTAAACAATACTCCTTTGAAATATTGTAATCGTTGTAATCGTGACGAAACGAGAACCTCCTCTTCAACTTTTTGGCTAAAAAAGGATATACAATATTAAAAAACAAGTTTCTCATTCGCCTTTGAAGGATGACTTCTTATTTAGAACTTCTAAAGTAATCAACAACAGGACAATGTTCTCATATTATCATTTTTAAAAAGACTTCACTGAAGCACATTTTCCTACTTTCGTGAATTTTAATGCATTTTTCTAATGAAAACTTCTTTTAAATTAAAGAAAAAGATTAAATTACAAGTTTAAATTCAAGGATCTTCAAGTTTATTAGTATTTCACTCATTTTAACAGTTGAGTGAACTTTAATTAAAACTTTATTAAAAATTAAATTTATTCATTTAATAACTATTTAAACATATATTAATTTAAATACAATCAAATACAATGAGAAATACAATCAAATGAGTTCATTCCCAGCCTTCCATAACGAGGTTGGCTTCTTCTGGTAAAATGAATGGTTGATCGATACTACTTATCATAATATCTCCGCAATAGAAACATTCTGAGGCGACGATGTCGTCCAATTCAGTCAATAATTTTTCTCTGCCATTGGCGGCTGCGATGCTGTTGGAGTGATCGCCCAAAACATCGTTATTGGACTTAATTTGTTGCGATTGATGTATCACTAAATTTCTTTTGATTTCTTCGATTCTGTTCTGAATGGATTGCTTTAAATACGGCATCACTTCTGATATCAAGCAATCGGAATGAAATAAATGACCGCAAGGAAAGGCATAGAAAGCACGGGTTAGTATAGCATAAGAGCAAACAATACATTTATCTTGTGTTCGAACAATTGTGAATTTGTTTCTGAATGACTTAATTTCTTCTCTGATCTCTCGAGCACTTTCTGTCGCGGATTTCATGTCTTCTTTGAGTGATTCTATATTTCTATTATATTCTTGAAGTGATGAACAAATCGCTTCTTTGAAGTGATCGATTGTAATAAAGTCTGGAAAAAATGGTAGTATGTCTTCGATTTTCAAAAGTTCACATTCTTTCAAAATTTTAGTGGCCGTCTTCACGTCCATCTCTTCTGTGATAACATGTTTAGCGATCTTAAGCCATAACTTTTTCCTCAACTCATCGTTTAGTTCAGATTTGTCGGCGTTCTGTTTGGCCAAATCGATGTCGAAAGTGAGCGCCAAATTGACGGCTTCTTCAAACATACCCATTGTTGAGTAAAGATGAACGCATGCCTTTTCTAGTCCCAACTCTGAACAAACTCTTGAGGCATATTTGATATCATAGGGAACGGAAGACTCGTCCTGACCTTTCATTGAAAGGTAAGTCATAAGTTTGTCGGATTGCATCTGTGCATAAAGTGCTAACAGATAGTTATGTATTATGGGATCGTTAAATCCCAAACTATAAGCGCAGTGTTCCAAATATCTGATTGTTTCCAATCCCTAATATCATAATAAAGCCAATTGAGTTTTTCCATTTACAAAATATTTTTTTAAAAATTTAAGTAATTTCTCTTTTATGTATTTAAATAAAAGAAAAAAATCTCAATGTATATGTCAATCAAAATACTTGAATCAAATGCAAACTTGATTTTTACACAATTAGACTTTATGTATAAAATAAGTTATTTGAGAAGAAATAATTAGAATTTGTAGTCATATTTTGTAAAATATTGTCGCGAATAGTCATTGAGCTTCAAGAGTAGGCTTTTGACAAGATATTGTATATTTTGCACATTATGTTTGTATTATTTAAATAAGCTGTTAATTCAATGCATTACTAACTTAATAATTAATAGGTTCAAAGCTGTCAGACGGATCCTTGAATTCATTTAACCTGGTGCTTCCTAAGGGGGTGAATAGACCCCCTGAGAAGTCAAAAAAGGGTCCCTCCCTCAGTCTTTGACCAAATTGTCAATTAAAAATGATGAGTTTTAGTACTTTATGTCTGGACTAAACTGAGTGGCAAACACTGAATTGGCTCAAACTAAGTTCGCTGAAAACCTCATGTCACAGAAAGAAATTTAATTTTTTAATTTTTTATAATTTTTTAAATATTATTTTTAAATTTTTCGGGAAAGTAATCAAATCGAAATTTGAAAATATTTTTTTAATGGGAAAAA
Organism: Nothrus silvestris; assembly: GCA_033995675.1. Taxonomy (NCBI): domain Eukaryota; kingdom Metazoa; phylum Arthropoda; class Arachnida; order Sarcoptiformes; family Nothridae; genus Nothrus; species Nothrus silvestris. Next base: position 2,389 of record JAUJYU010000142.1, read on the forward strand.
TGTGAATTTTATAGTTTTTGTGTTAAATATTCATTTGAAGCTCTCTAACGAAAGTAAATGAGATCATTTCAAGTTGAATATTGAGAATTGTGCTTTCAGTGGTTGGCGGAAGAGCTAATTTTTAATTTTTATCATTGTTTTCAATGCAAGTATAGAGTGTATCAAAAACCTGACACATTTTTCTTAATTCACAGAATTTAAAATTATGGTCAAAATACAAAAGTTGCTTAAATTATTTTGCGGCACTTATTAATAAAAATTATATTTGTAGTTATTTATGAAAATCATTTCTATATTATGAAATTTGTAAATAAAAATTATAACAACTCGTACTTGAGATTAATAAATGTCGACTTGAAGAGTGTTAATTATTATTGAAATGTATTAAAATGCTGTTTTGTATACAAAATTTGAATGTCTTGTCAGAATTGTTTACTATTTCGACTTTAATCGCTCTGATCTCATGTGATAACTAATTGATTACTACTCTATTCGAATGAATGAATAATTGAGATAATTTACTATAACTATTGAATATGTCATTCATTGAAAGGTATATATAAAGAGATTAAATTTTGAGAGGCATTAAAACTCTTGTCTTTAAACCCACGCAATAATTAAAATATTATAACGAAAACAAGTTCTGAACTAAAAATCGTCATTAAGAGTAAAGGGTGAGGTCTTAAGAATGCAAAACATCTTCAGTCCTAACCTTGAAATAAATGATCAAATTATGAATTTCGAAAACATATTTTGATCACATTTTAACTAAAAAAACAAAAGATGTAACAAATATAGTAACCTGTTTTTCATCCCAAACATTTCCTTTCTTAGAGTGCTGTTGGACTAAGGCTGGGATGAGTTTAGATGAGTCTAATTGAGGCGCAAATTGTATCAAAACTGTTATTAATTCTGAGGGCAATTCTTGAATAATTGCTGGCGAAAAACGATAGAACATTTCGGTCACTCCCTATTCATAAATATTTCAATCATTTTAAAAAATAAACAATTTATTCGTAAAAATATTATAAGAATCGAATTTAATTAAAGTACTTGTTGTTTAAGAACATTGAGAGCTTCCCTATAGTTCTTGTGCTGTAAATAATACTGAATGACTCGATCGAAATCTTGCATTAAAACAGCGAAATATATTAAATTGGATTCAATTCCATGACTAGAGATTAAGTCGTAGATCGCTTTTCGACATTTAATTAAACAATTCTAAAAATAAGCATAAATTAAACATCGTTTAAAAGTTAGCACTCTCTTAGTCTTACCTTAATTTTGTTTTGTGAAAGTAAACTTTGAAACTCTGCTTCTATTAATTGATACTTTTCTGAAGACTGTTGTCCAGCATTTTTCAAAGACCCCATTTGGTTGAGAAGGATTTCGAGCAACCATAACAACAATATAGTTGATTGAGTTATATCTCTTTCTGACATAGTGTCGAGTTTACAAATTAAAAACTGTTTAAGCGCTTCCTCTTCATTGATTTGTAAAAATTTTAGAGCTATTTCTTCAAATGATTTATGACTTAATGCATAAAGTGATGCACTTTTTTCATAACTAAATATCGAAAATAAAACATACGGTAAATACAATTAATTAATTTTATAAGTAATAAACGTTAGTATTTGTTATACTTTTTATTATTGAAGTAGTGTTGGGCCTCTTCGCAAATCACTTTATCGACTTTGATTGGATCACTTTTAGCGAAGTGTTTGGCGAGATTGAAGTCTTGTTTTGCTAAATAAATTTGCCAAATATTTCTGTCTTCGTTTATTATTTTATATCTATAAACAGCCAATTCAGTGAAGACCCAAACGGTTCCCTTAACTGCATCTTTTGCAATACCAACTAATTTTCCATACGTTTCAGTGAAAAAGTCTTCAAAAACAATCTCTTCGTTCAAAACACAAATTACTTTTAAACGATTTTTAAAGAGTATTAAAACATGAAATTGAGTCAAAACAAGTGATATTGGATTCTCATTTATGGAATGATTAATTTCGTTATCTTTTCTATAAGTTATTAAAGTTGTGTCACTTATAACAGTAGTTTTGAGAGTTTGATCCGCATTCAAATCGATTTGTCCAAATAGAACTCCAGGTTCTGATCAATAAACATAAAATGATAAATATTATTAATTATTCATCACTTAAAATAAGAATCAAAAAGTACTACATCTTCTTCTATAGAATCTAACAGTTTGCTAATGTTGACCAATTAAATACATTTTTTAAAAAGTCAGATCTATTAAAAGCTATTAATTAAGTTTATATTAAATAATAATTATAATTGAAAATCACACTATCGTAAAGATTTCAATCATTTTATGCTAATTGTGATCTATTTTAAAAGATCTAATTGAAAATTTTTAATTATAAGTATTAAATAATATATTATATTAGATTGATATAAAATTTGATATACTATTTTATATTTATATAAATTTAATAATTATTCAAATAGTCAATGAGTAGTGATTAAAAGTAATTACAATGAATGAAAACAATTATAATAATAAATGAAACTATTGGTTGCCATACCTGTTAACCAACCGAATGACTTTGGGATGGAATATGAATTGGGATAATAGAAATCTAATTTACTGAACGCCATATTCCCGGGCATGTCTTGGAACTGATTGCTATATGTGTTGAATATATGATACAAAAACGGAGAATCATTAGAGTTGGAAACGTTGCCAACAAATTGATATAAACGACTGTTTGAAAAATGAATTTTAAAAATGTTATCATTCATTGATAGATAATATTTATGACTTAATTTAAAAATGAATTTGATATAAATGGTTGAATATTTACTTTTTTGTGGTAACGATAATAAAATACATGACATCGTTAACACTGTTTTGATTGATTTTATGGAATTCAATAGCAAAGACAGCGCCCGCTTCAGCGCCTAAATCGATGGCTTGTTTCCAGTATTGTTCGGGTCCTCCAATCGGAAAGAACTTATTTTCTTCGGTCAAAAGTAATTCGGTTTCGAATATTAGCCCTTTAGAGGTTCCGATCAGTATATTAGAGGTGGAGTTGGCGTTGCCTTTATTGCCATAATTCCAACCAATGCTACTGATTATATGGCCTTTCATTTTAGAGGTTTGTTGAACTTTTTTAGATAAATATAAGTTTTCACATGAAAGTTGTGCATCAGTACTGATGCAACTTATTATGCAATGCTTTCCCGTCGGGTCCAGAAAGAGCTGTTGGACTCGCGATAAATGGCTTTTGTCTCCGAGAAATCGCGTCAAATCGATCTCTGAATACAATGTCAACAAAATATCAGAAGCTATTCATTCTATTCAATTATATAATAATCACAATTGTTTATAGAAAATATTTTATTATCAATATTAATAAAACACATATAGTATACCATTGGGTTGGTTTGGATGCATTAAATCGATTCTTAGTATTGTCTTATTCTTTAAGGCCATTATTAGATGATTATTACTGACCACTAAATGTGTTATAACTTCCGGTGGTCTGAAATCAATGTTTCGATAATTGTTTAATCAATAAAAATAAATTTTAATCAACGATTTTATTAACAAAACTTACGAAAAGTCTATTTTATATTTACTAAAAATGTTTGTCTCGGAATCGGAACGAATATTAATTAAGGAATTATTCTGAAGAATCAATATTTGGGTAAATAATTAGTATTAATATATATTTTGAATTAATGTTTTATAAATAATACTTGATTTGAATGATCGATGAGAGAAGTGGTTGAGACAGATGTCAACTGTTCGTATTGATCAAAAAGTGATGCCATTCTTGCTTCAGATTTTTATTCAATAGAAATCTTATATTATATTATTATTGAATAATAAGATTTCAATTCTGTTTTAAATTAAGATTTTTTTGTAATACAAACGCATTAAAAACAAATAAAAAATGACACTTTTATGACTTATCATAAGTGAATGACTTGTAATATGAAACAAATTGTATTAATATTTGATATAAGAGAATATTAAATAAGTTTAATTTGATTAAATGTTAGTTTATTTATAATAAAAAATTCGTTATTCAATTACATGACATATGTGGGGAAGAGAGGGAAGAGTAGTTCATAATTGATTGATTTAATATGATATGAGATGATGGGGTACAAAAGTGTTAGATTTGAGTAACATTATATAAATGTCGGTACATTTGAATAACACCCCTAGCAATTCATAAACAATTTGAAATCATCTGATATTATTTTAATAATAAATACATTATTTAATAGTCTGTTTTGGGTTGAGATAAATAGGATTTCAATTGAACAATAGTCTATGGATATGAATCTTTTCATCGAATAGTATTAATATAGGTATTTATCTTCAATTATCTTAATTTATCTTATTCACATTAGTGTAATTGCATGTAATAGATGTACAGTAAGTTAGATTCGATTCATTTATTTACAAGGGACATTCCTTTTTTAATTAATTAATTAACATATTAATGTAAACAAAGGTATCTAATTACAAAGGTATCATTTATGTTAATTTGATCAAGTTCTTTTAACCAATAGTCTATTATAAATACCAGAGAGATTAATACGAAGTTATCATTTCAATTGCAATTTAATTTTTAAAAAGCTTTTCTATTTATTTGGTAAAGATTATTGTCTTTACTAAAGACATAAAGACAATTAAAATAAAGTTTTCACGAAAAGCTTTTAAATTGATATTAAGTTTATGAGGTTTTAAATGAATTATAGCTGGAATTGGAGATTCTGCTCATTTCTGATTTTAACTCTACAGTATTGTAAATATAGTCACAGTCATAACTGCTGTCACAGCTAAACCTTAAGTCATTTATAAGTTATAACTTATAGCTTATAACTTATAGCTTATAACTTATAAGCTATAAGTTATAACTTATAACCTTGTCACTTGTCACCTATAGTAAGTTATTAATATATCATAAGAGGATAAATGAGATATAATTTTCCTTATGTTTTTTCAACCAAATGTTTAACTTTTTTATTAGAAAGTAATAAAATATGAATAAATGCAAATAATGTTGAAATATTAATAATATAGGCTTGAAATATGCAGAGCAAATGCATATGAATATGCAAAATCCCGCATCCTATTTATAACTAAATTTATTTCAAATATTTTATATTCAAATACTATATGGAAGTTATTCTAACGAATGTCTCTCTGTCTCAAATTGATGCCCTTATGGCAATACATTGATGTAGAAATTGAAACTCAAGCATTTGTGCAGTAGTGAAAACAATTCTCTATTATTTTACTTCCATTCCCATCCCATTCCTTACGCTTAAGATTCCTCTCCTACTCCATTCCTATCGCGTTCTGACCTCATTCCATTTCATTCCCATCTTATTTTGATATCAATTTTGCTAAAGTATTTTATAGGATTAAAGTTAGGATATTTTTATTTAATCCCAAACTTTGTCAAATATTGGAAAAGAATTCATTATTATAAATATTAAAAGGAGATCACAATTGATTAAATGAATAAATATATTTAAAGATCGTTTGTGTGAATCCCATCCATTCCCATCACATTTTGACTCCATCCCACACCCACACCCACTCCCATACCCATACCTAATGGGAATGGGATTGAGTATCTCTTCTGTATTGTATAGTACACTAATTTGATTTGAAACAAAATATTGAAATTACCAATCTTTACCTGCCTTATCAAAAGAGTCCACACTTGTTTTATCTTAAAGTGATGTTCTTATCTATTACACACTCAAGCCTTAAGTGTTAGATTCTCTTAAGAAAATGATTTTGTAACTCAAAAAATATCTATTCAATAAATACTAGAAGTATAGCAACGAAAGGAAGATTTATATTAAACCTCAGGTGAAGTTGTAAAGCCGCACCACATTCCGCAACGCAATGCATTTCGCCTATTAAGCTTCAACGCCTATTACAACTTAAACGGCTATATTTAATACATTAAATACTGATAGGTTTGATGTTTAGCAAAAATTAAAAGTTTAATGCTAGTATATTAATGCAGTAGCTTTTATGCTAGACTTTATTGCATGATATGAACTTATACAATTGGCGCTCGAGCTCACGCTTGAGAGTTAGACGATCGAGCGTGCACGTGCGAGCGTGCGTGCTGTATAAAGAACACTCGACTTGCATAAGCCACTGAGCGTTCAAAATCACAGAACATCTAATATGTAGAATATATATATATATTGTTTATATTAATGCGATATTTGTATCACAAATTCATTTCTGAATATTTGATATTTTTGTAGAATAATTAAGAGAATAATAACGGTAGAGATGAGTGAATCAAATCAAATGAGTTGTTTATCGTCATTGGCTTCGACCGCATTCAAAGGAATATTTCTGCCAATTGTATTGCCGTATTTTCTCTACAAAATATATCGAAACAAAAAGTTACTTTCCTCGAAAAAGTTAGAAAATAAAGTAGTTTTGATCACAGGCGCCAGTTCTGGATTGGGAGAGGCTTTGGCCAAAGTTCTGCATAAGGCTGGCTGTCGACTCATTTTGTCTTCACGAAGAATATATGAATTGGAAAGAGTCAAAAATGCGTTGACCAAAGAAAGTGGGACTTCGGTGGTATGCTTTGAGCCAAAAATTTTACGATTAGATCTCTCGGACATTAATAAAATACCTGATTATGCAAAAGAAGTTCTAAAATTTTACGGAAAAGTGGATATAATTATTAATAACGCGGGAATCAGTTATAGAGGAAGTGTTGCACAAACCAGTCTTAACGTAGACGAAGAAGTAATGCGAGTCAACTATTTCGGTCACGTGGCCATCACTAAAGGTTTATATACACTAATTATACGTGTTTGAGTCCCGGATATAGTTATATTATCACTAATTATAAGTCCCCGGATATAGAGAACAACTTTGCATTATTATGAGCGCGAGCTTTAGCTTAATTGCAAATAAGAGACATTCCTTACGGATTTTTGAGTATTGATTACACTGACATTTTAGATAACGACTAATGTTAGACTTAATTTTATATTTATATTCATTTTGATAGATTTGATATATTGAATAAATTATAATTTATTGAAATAAAATTTTTAGCCTATTCTTGAATGGCTTTAAAATAATACCCCAAAAAATGGTCTCTTATTTGTAATTAAGCGAAAGTTTGAACGGCAATAATGGAAAGTTTTTCTCTATGTCCGGGCAGTTATGAAACACTCTGTATATTGAATTACTTAAGAACTTAGAAATATTGAATAACTAAACTTTTGTTCTGAATATAGCATTTTTGCCGTCAATGATGGAAAGAAATAGCGGACAATTAGTGTTCATAAGTAGCGTTCAGGGAAGGTTTGCCATTCCGTTTCGTTCAGCATATACAGCCTCTAAGCACGCAATGCAGGCCTTCTGCGACACTCTTCGGGCAGAACTGGTCAGAACCAATATATCTGTGTGTGTGATAAGTCCTGGTTATATTAAAACTAATTTATCGATAAATGCTTTAACTGGTTTGGGCTCAAGATATGGAGTTATGGATCAAACGACAGCATCTGGTTTAGAGCCCGAAGTGGTGGCAAAGTCTATAATGTTTGCTATATTGAGAAATGATAAAGAATTGCTTTTGTCTCCTTTTCTTCCACGAATAGCTATAATAATTAGAGTTCTTTTTCCGAACCTTTACTTCTATTTAATGAGTAATAGAGCTAAAAGATTGTTGAGATTAGAAGACATGAATTCATGAAAATAGTAACACGTTTTATAAGAGGAAAATACTTTTCATATATTCATTTCAATGTAAAAATCGCACATCAATTCAGAGTAAAACAACTTTTTTTGTTTTATTCATTATTTTATTAATAAATGAATGTAAGAATAGTTTCCTTTTTAACATTTTTACTAATGATATGCATTACTACCAGTAATAGCAACGCAAATACAAATGGATAATATCCTCAACGTTAATATTTGTAACTTTTTGTACACTTATTTTTCGTACACTTATATAATCGTAAACTTAAAAGACTTATAGAGTTTGAACGCAGAAAAAGCAAATGCGAGTAAAGAGATTGCGGTCTGAAAAATATTATTCCTTTTAATTTCATTGTTCGGACGTCTGATTAAGACCACAGGTTTTTGTAAGTTTGCAGAATCCACACAATGACCGGCAATGCGTTTGGGATCAGTTTCTACTTTATATTTGGAGCACTCGTCCCGTTGCCACGAAAGACGGTGCAGGCCATGCGTGAGGACACTCATCGTCGCCAAAGAGCACTGCGTCAGCGGTTTGTCCGACCAGACAATGCCACTCAATATAGAGCCCAAGCCTGTGATGACAGCTGTCTTATTAAGACAATCGCCAATCGCTATCCAACGGGCCGTCTCTTCGCCCAAACGGATGGGTTCGATAACAATGGTCTGACAGCCCGTCTCTAATGCGCGCTCCAGTTCTGACTCAAACAGTTCATGTGCGCCGTCGTATATCTCGCGGATTATTGCCATTCCATTATCAGATCCATTGTCTTCTATGTTCTCCAGAAACACACTGTTCAGCAAATTATACAAATTTTATCAATTCATTCAAATATTGTAGACATTAATTACAGTTAAATACAGTTATAATTACAGTTAAATACAGTTATAATTACAGTTAAATACAGTTATAATTACAGTTACAATAAATAAATATCAATCAATTTTATTACTTGTCATCGTTTTGGTCAATGCCTGACATTATAATCGATTTAATGCTATTTATTATTTACTTTTAGGAATGTTTTTGATTTAAACTTATTATGAGATCAAAAGGTTGAATAAACCTTAACTTTGATTATCATTCAATTTATTATTTTATTATTAAAACTAATTCTTTAAATGATTTCAAATGTAATGAAATATTAAATTAGATTCAAATTAAAAGACGTATTGATATGAATGTCAATACATAAACGTAAATAATAGCAAATACTCTAATAACAATTGAGTGCACTTTAATATGAATATTATGTAAACATGTCAGCTGATTATGGCTTAGTGTTTGAAATAGTGTTTTCATTGGCATCGGTTCAGTTTAAAAATATTACAATTTTAGGGAGGAGTTAATTAATCTTATTGAAAATTTTTAGTTTTTCAAGTTTTTCAATATGTTACCCCAAGTGTCTTAGACCCATTTTTTTTATATGTTATGTATCTTTAGAAACTCTAAAACATATTATTTTTCTGCTCTAAGACACTGTATGTGTAAATCATTTTTTGAAAATTTTGTTCAGTCATTTTTAGCACAAAATTCAAATTATAATAAAAAATATATTTTATTATTATTCTGTATAATAAATTTAAATTTTTGATTAAAAGATTTTAAAAATATCTCTTATCGTTTTCCCGCGGAAATTTATGTTTTGCATATTAAATTTTATACCCCCCAACTGGGGGTCATTTGGATATTTCATGAATTAAACTTATACTCATTTTTAGTGTTTTTTAACATAAAATAATTTCAGAAAAATTAGTGTTTCAAGTACAGCCCTCATACATTTTTGGACAAACTATTACGTAAAATATAAAACGAATAAAATTTTTAAAAATTAAACCAAGGGAGACATAAAAACATTTATTAAAATTCAAAGTATTTATTTGCTTCGAATTTTAACCTTAATAAACCTTTTTTATCTCCTTATCTATTTAATCTAGAAATCTATAACTTTGGTAATATATGTAATACTTACTCGTTAGTGGGCAATAGATTGAGGGTAATGAGAGGCTATGCGCAGCAAGTATGGGACATGGTGCCTCATCCTTTTAAAATATTAGTTATTTATTAAGATTTAGGGTCACATTATGTTACTATGGTAGTACTATTATAGTATGGGAGTCTTCCCGAAGGTCTAACCAAGGGTATCATTAAATTCATCTCAACAAGCAAAGAAAGTTCCCAAAGGAGCTATATATTAGCCTCCTCAACCCCTCTTAAAATTAATCAAACCACCACTAATTTAAATAAATCGAAAATCCGAGATAGCCAAGTTATAGTGCATAAAAAGATACTAAGAAAATAGTTTGAAATATTTTTTAAACTTGAAAGCTACCGTAATTTAAGATGTTTTTTGACCAAATTTAAATTAGTGTAGCTTGGACAAATTTTAAGTAAAAAAAATATTTTCGACTATTTTCTTAGCTACAATTTAAGCACTATCACTTGACTATCTCGGATTTTTGATATATTGAAATTTTTTACCTAACCTTACCCAACCCAAAATAACCAAACTTAACTTAACTAAACTAACAAAACTAATCTATCTAAACCTAACCTAATCTACCAGGAATGCTAAGAATGAAAGTGCGAGAGCCTTCCAACCTACCCTTACTTAACTTAAATACTTTATAATTCTAATTATACCAAATAATTCAAAAATAGCTTAACTTAGAAAAAATATTTTTTCGTTTTCTTAGAGCATTTAAAAATCCTAACAAAATTGCTATTTCGATTTTATGAAATTCGAAAAAATTATTTTTTTAACATGTACAATTGCTTTTATTTTCTACAACAGTCAAGTCAAAAAATTATTTTTTATATTTTCTTAAAGAGCTTGTTAAGCTCTACAAATTGGTTATCTCGAATTTTTGAAACAAATATCTTTGCAAAATTTTATTGGGTTTAGGTCAAATTTAAGGGGGGTTGAGGGTGTCTTATAATTAGCCCCCCTTTAAAATTTTTTTGCTTGTTGAGCTGAATCTATTGATATTATTGTTTAGTCTCTAACTTCCCGGGAACACTCCCATACAATAATAGTACTAGCTCACCAGATTAAGATAAGTTATACTATGGGAGGGACCACCCTTTGCTTCTCTCATTCAGTGAAACTCACAGAAGTTCTGTGAAAGGTTGTAACCCTGTGTATATATTCATAATCATGAGAAGTGCAATTCATAATGAAAATTTAAATGAGTTATGGCTATCGGATTAATTACTTTTCTTAGTAGTCTAAAAGGTTGAGAAGGCCTGCTATATAGACTCTTAGCCCGATTATCCTGATCCAAATATCTGAGCTTGAGCTTGCTTTCCAAGCTAGAAAATCCATTCCGCGATGTAGCCCGAACATATTCAAATTGTAATCCTGACTTCAACTTATGCCGAGCTTATAATCACAGTATATCATATCAAAAAACACCAGTATATTGATAGTTCGACTTTAACATTTTACATATACATTTGTGTCAAACAAAACCCGACGCTTTTAAGGTGAGATAAGTGTAAACCGCGACACTCTAATCTCCTATAAATTATTTTGAACGATAAAATGTTTATGTGTTTACCTTAAGTCTTATCAAACGAACAATATGTTACAATAGCCATATGAATCATAAATAAAGATTAGATTTTTATTAGAGTAAAACTTGATTAAAAGCATGTTTTTTAAATTTTTGTATTGCTTACATAGTTTTTCAATGAAGTTTAGATAAGTTAAGTCCACTATTGAAAAAAATATCTTTAGAAAAAAGGCAAATAACTAAAGAATTAATTATCCGAATCTATAGTTTATTGCGAATTCTTAACAGAAAGTCATAAGTGAATATCTAGAGTTGAGGTTATTGTGTCAATATGCATTTCTTGACAGGTGTTGAGGACACGCAACTTGCAACATGCAACTTGATAACTTAAACGATAAAGAGTATTTTTTCGTATTTTTTAAGCTAACAATTTAATCTCTGACAAGGACATCTCTTTGCTTTCATAGTATGTTATATAATTGCATTTGGCATTATTTTCTTAGAAGGATTCATATAATACAATTTTAGAAATGTTGCTTTATCTCCATCTCCATTAAATTGAGGTTTTAACCCATTAATCTCATCAATTCATGTAAGGGATGAGCAAAACTTCACTTTTTGGAACCACCGCAGAAACAGAGGATTATTGCCATTCAAATTTTCTATAAGGGCTCGTTCACATAGTGCGCACGCAGTAAATTCGGGTTTTTAGACCCCCCACTGTACGCATTTTGTGCTATTTTTCTATGAGAGTTTAGCGTTGTGCACGCTTTTTCTTGACCCACCCCTCCCCAACTGCGTGCGTACTATGTGAACGAGCCCTAATAAAAAGTAAAGTCTTATACTAGAGGGAGGGGTAATGACAAATCAGTGGGTAGGTGGGGGTGATGACAGTGCTATTTTCGAGTTACGTGACATGTGCTGCTGTCTATCGGCTTTCTATCATATGATATGGAGTTGACCTCTACTTATTTGACTGATGTTTTCATTGAAAGTGTTTTTTAAATTGAATGACAATTAAGTTCTAAAATTAATATTTAATTTAACTAATATTGAGACCGAAATGGCTTCAGCTCTCGAACAATTTGTGGTTACAGTTCGTAACTATTCATCACAGGGTTTGTCAACTTATCTTTTGTTCTCATTATTTATAATAATTTTTATTAAAAAGATAACAATAAAGGAAATGGAATAAAGATTTAGCCCTTAATTAAGTTAATTGTATTTATACTGTATTCATATTAATGATAACATTAATAGAAACAGTGATTAACTTAATTACGATATATTTATATTTGATTTTGAATTGAATTAATAATAATAATAATATTTATATTTTGATAAACAGGAAATTTCGATCAATTGTCGGAATATATATCGAAAAATAGTGACGTTTTGACCAAAAACTCGGCTCATTTGGAAGATGTAATGCAGACTTTGGACTTACAGGAACACAGTTTGGGAATTATGGCTATTCTGTATGTGATTCTTATCTCATTTTAATATTAGTGATGTTTGCTTTTGAAGCAATTGATTTGCATAAGAGTAATGTGTTATAGACTATAACTTATAGTCTTAAATGATTGCTATGAATGATATATTTAATGACTGATACATTTGTTAAAGTTGTGCAAAACTAAGTCTCCCTAACGTTGAAAACGAATCGCTGTTTCTTCAAATCCAAGAATTCATCGCCGGTTGTAATGGAGAACAGATTCGCGCCTCACCTGAAACTTGTGAGTTATTGTTCAATGACTTCATCTATAAATACTGTATAAATGAAAACATGAAAATCGTTATTAAACACTAATATAACTTTATAATTGTAAATGAGTTCAGTCGCGTCATTGTGTCATCTTTTGACTCAAAGATTGATAGATCAAAGACAGGCTATTCGTGGAATAGATCTGTTGGCCAACGGAATCGCTAAAATTCAATTAAGTGCCTCACAATTGACTTCAATTCACGCCGATATCTGTCAACTGTGTTTAGTCGCCAAATGTCTTAAGCCTGCGCTTCATTTTCTAGACATTGATATTACAGACATCAGTAAAGAGGTATAAATGGCATAAAAGTTATTGTTATTTAAACTAATTGATGGTTTATTTTGAAAGAGCGGTCACTTTGATGTGAAATATTTTCTATTGTATTACTATTACGGCGGTATTATATACGCCATTCTCAAGAACTACGACCGCTCGCTATACTTCTTTCAGGTGGCGTTAACCACACCGAGTATGGCAGTCAGTCATATAATGCTCGAGTCCTATAAGAAGTACGTTTTGGTCGCACTTATTCTTCACGGCAAAGTACCCTCACTTCCAAAATACACCTCACAAGTGGTCAGTCGGTTCATAAAGCCTTTGAGTCAGCCCTACACTGATTTGGCCTCTGCTTATGCTTCTAATAATGCCGACGAATTGACTTCTGTTATCACCAAATATACTGACGCATACACTAGAGTGAGATTAATATAGTGTGCAATATATTGTCACTTAAATGCATTCACTTATTTCACGATTTAGGACACAAACATGGGTTTAGTTAAACAATGTCTCTCTTCATTGCATAAGAAAAACATACAAAGACTGACTAAAACATTCATGACTTTATCACTTAATGATATGGCAAATAAGGTTCAACTGCCAAATGCTAAGAAAGCAGAGAAACATATTCTTGATATGGTATGTCGTCTCATACTTAGGTTTGAGTTCTTAAAATTGTTTGTCTCAACAGATAGAAGACGGAGAAATTTTCGCATCTATTAACCAAAGAGACGGAATGGTTGTATTCTTAGATAATCCTGAAAAATACAACACTCCCGCTATGTATAGACAGATTGAAGACGACGTGAGTTATTTATTAATAACTTGAAATTGTATGCATTTATGTGAATTGTGAATCGTTTGACTTGTTTTAGATGAGAAAATGTCAACAATTGGATGAAAAGCTGCGCCAAATGGATCAGGACATAGCTGTCAATCATAAATATATTCAAAAGGTTCGCACAGAAGTGGAGTAATAAATTGTTTAAAATTGTTTCGTTAGTGAGAAGGCGATTATTTATAATAAATGAGACAATTTAGACAATTGGAGACAATAACATAATTTGAGTTCTCAGCTATTCTTTGTAATTTAGTTCATATTAATCAATGTGATCTCATTTGTTCACATTTCTGTCTATCAGTTACTGTATATTCGGTTTCATTATCTTTATGACTGAGTTATTCAATAAATGCAAGTTTTGTTAACGCTTTTATTAAAGACCAATTCTAATTGCATTTATTCTCGAGCCTCAAACTCAATACAGTAGTTAAAAACAGGTTAAAAATATTACAATAAGGCCATAAGCTGTCAGATTTCACTGTTTAATGACATAAATGATAGACCTCTCAATTCAAATAAAATGATTAACTAATGAAAAAATGGTTATCGAAAAAGCACCCCTTAAGCACCCTATAAAGATATTATTGACAAATATTTGTTAATAGGACACTTATAGTATTGTTACATTAGCGTATATCTGCTTTGTACTGTTGTATGCTATGTATGATATATTGGTAACTCTGTCTCATTTAGTTGTCTGTCTAGTACTTTACATAATCATATCATATACGAATCATTATGTGAGCCATTAGATTGGTGTCAATTCACAATCCAATGAGAAAAGACCATCGCTACTTAAACAGCAACGTGTTGGTCATCAAACCATATAATAATAGGTTGAGCTTCAGTGAATTGAGTCAATTCAAGGTTAATTACAGGTAGTGTCTATGCGTCACACCTAATGACAGTTTTGCTCCACTATTAAAAACTATACAAATATTCTTTGGTTACGTAATTACTAAACGCCCCAAAAGCGGTGCATAGAATACATGAGAACAATGTGATCATTAAAGCCCTTTCATTATAATCGGGTTCGACTGTATTTGTGTTGTTTTAATGTTTGTCTAAATTTTTTTAAAATTAATTAG
>JAUJYU010000143.1:0-17595 GCA_033995675.1 Nothrus silvestris
ATTATTAAGAAAAAACTTTATAACTCATTTCAGGTTCAAATTTTGATAAAAACTTTATCAAAAAGATTAAGTCATCAAATTCATATATATTCAAAGTTCAACATGGTATTTATGCCGACTCTGTACAGTATAACATAAAGTTTTTTCTTACTATTTATTGTGTCAAAGGATTAGTGCAAAAATAATGTAACTTTTTTGCAGTAAAATCTTGATTTATGTTTATGTTATTTATTTTAAATAAAGTAAAAAATTAATACAAATTTTTATATAAACAATGTTAATTCATTTTAAAATATTCAATTCTTATTTCATTTGATGATTGACTATTGCGGTAAACTTACTTATTATCTTATTGTTTGAATGAGTTATTAAAAATTACCAATGCGTTTATATACTGTATGCCATACAGTGTATGGTATACTTTTCATGTATACTTTTCATGTAGCGTAACATTGAATTTAGATGAGTCATGCCTTATATGCAGACTTTAATAAATACTTCCAATTAAACCTCATTTCATCCTTACATTCGTTCATTTGAACGAATATTTAGCATAAAATTGTTAAAACTTCGTGTTTTGGACAAAAATATTCAATTCTTATATCACAAAAACAAAAAAATAGAATTAGAGCCAAACTTTTGGAAAAATGACTTATTCTGATGATTAATTCAAATTTTGATCTTTCAAAAATATTTCAAAAATCATTATTTGTAATTATTTAAAAGAAAAATACATTTGTTTCTTATTTATATAAGAAATTAAAGGAATTGCATTATTGATACCTTAGATAGGATTTCTTAAACTAATTTTATTGTAAATTTTTAAAGAAGAAATTCTCGTTCAGGAATTCAGAGAAATGAGGAAATAATCGGCGTATAGTCTAATTCATTATTTCCATAGATATTTCAGTCATTGATTTCCTACTCTTATTCAAAAGTACGTTTAGTATATGAATGGACTGCATTTGCTTATCTGTAGACACCTGTAAGCCTTTAATAAATTGCATCTTTCAGTAAAATTATAACTTTATAGCAATGAACAGTTGTTGAATTACCAGAAATATAGCACAATATAAATTAAATATAGAAAATTGAATTACAAATAAGATTTAGTTGACATAACTTTCTTATGAATTCATTTTGAAAAGATTTCTTTTTTTGAGCAAAAGCAATAAATTGTGAAAAGTTATGCCATTAAGTGATTTGAAATAGATTTTTAAAATTATTGTTGTCGTCAATTCTAAATTTTAGCGCTTTTATTAATTATTTGGAGCAAAAATTTGAAGACAAATTTCATGCTCTGGTAATACTATTCATCAACCATTTATTTATTGCATTTAACAATTGACTTAATTGAGCATTTTTTGTCATTACTCTTATATAAAGTTATTATTAAAAACACTTTACTGTTAGTTATGAATTAACCCGTGATTTAATATCACAGATTGTCAAAAGCGACTTCAAAGCGTGACTTGCATTTTATTTCCCCTCCTATTAATCCTCGCCGGACCTGAAGCTAATTCTGGTGGTCCCGAACAGTGAAACATTAGAGTTACCACTTCTTTGCCAAAGTTTACTTCAAATCTTTAAAAAACAAGTCAATCAATCAAAATCAATATATTAGAAGTTATAATATAGAAGTCTCACTCATTTGCAATTTGCACTTCTGGCGGTTTTCCTAAAGCATTTTGTATGACTAAAAATAGTTTCGTAACAATTTCTATGACATGTCCCGACTCGAAGACAAAAGCTTTCTTCTGGTTGGTGTTGTCCTCCTTTATAGAATGAAATTAAAATAAACACTTTATCATAGAATCTTTAATGGCTTTTGATAGATAACATACACAGCAGAGGTGTATAACTACTATCTCATCCATATATGAACTCAAAGATATTCTATATATTTCATTGACAGGTATTCTATATTTGACTTGCATTGTCCTCTGATCCATAATAATCATTGCGCTCGTACTCAATACTAACAACTTTTGCACAAACTGTTAGAGATAAAAAACAAATATAAATTCATTATTTCATTTTCCCATAGCTTTATAACTCTTATAAAGAATACCTTTCCTCCACTTTTCGTAATCTTATTCACAATATCTGCGAATACAACGTATTGATCGCCCAATTCAGCAGAGGTTCGCTTCCATCTAACACTTTGGCGAAGACGGACGTAATCACCTCTAAATGGATGCGAAACACTCTTCTTATAAGAGGCCTTTCTATCACGAAATATTAAGCTTGCGGTCACTTTTTCCCGCATTCTGTTTCTTGCCGTTTGATCGAAGCGTAAACGATATTTATTGCACTATTGATGTTAAACAGATATATCTATTAATTACAAACAGTCCATTCATTTGATTCAAAATATGCTTACTCTCCACTTATGGTATATTTTACGTAATAAATAATTAGTTGGTTGTAATGATCGCGGAGATGACGGCCATTCACGACATAATGGCGAATGAGATGGTAATCGTTTTGCTAACCATAATAAATATCTTTTTCTCTATCAAAAAAAGTGATTCAATTAAATATATTTGAGATCATGAAATATTTAAACAGTTGTTGGAAACTTTATGCATACTTTCCAGCACTTGTAGTTTCTAGAAATAAGTCTTTGACTGCTGACTAACTGCAGGTAAAGTTTACGCTTAACCCAACCCCTCCACACTTTTTGAACTAAAATCGCCAATTCGTTAAGCCGTTCATTGCGATAATCGTCGAGATCGTTGACCTTGAATTAGATCAAAACCATAAGTGATTTATAATTCATAAATGATTTATAATTCATAATTGATTTATAATTCATAATTGATTTATAATTCATAATTCACTCAAAATTAAATCCCGAAAATTGAAAAAAATAAATCATAGAATTAGGAAAAGATTTATACCATTTTTAAACTTTTAATAAAAATCTTCGACTTTCCAAATGCATAATCTGATGGATAGTTAAACATCTCTTTGAGCAAAAGTGAGACGCCTTCCATTGAAGAGCTTCTCCATTGAGGCCAAGTCGTGGGCGAAAGCATTTTATAACGTTTCAAAAAAATGTCATAATCTTCTTTGTAAAAATATCCGGCTTTACGTAGTTTACAACTCTCTAATAACAATAGGTACCTGACCTGATGCTGGACGAGTCCCGTCTCAAAAATGAGCGGCTCTTTAAGTTCATTTGGTTTAATACACTTAATAAAGTTTAATTGTTTCGATTGAATATTTTTCATGAGAGCACCGATTGATATTCTGAATTGTGTTGCAATAGATGCCGGCCTTTTCATTTGCGTCCGATAGGGATTCCCCTCAGGGAATAGTATTTTCAATAATGGATGTTGACTTTGATACATAACATATGATAAATCTCTATATAACAAATCATTATTTTTATCAACGAAGCCGTTTACAGAATAAGTTACCTGAAAGCCAAACAAAGTTATATATAGATATATACTAAACTTGTAGATATACTGTAAAACTTAGATATAGTTATAATACTGTATTGTTTTAGTGTCTATTTTAATAATTTTCTATTATAAAACTTTTTCATTTAGTTTGATTGAGAATATTGTGTATTTCATAATAAAATAAATAAACTATAATCTGTATGTTCAGAGATTGCATACAAAGTAGTTCAGTGTTTAAATGTAAGCTTTAGTCTTGCATTTTATATTATTGAAAAAGTGTTTAAACAACAATAATCTCATTAATAAATATGACATTAATCTTAAATAAAGAGCACTCACAGAACCGGCAAAATGTCTCAATCGAAAGCACTGTTGTGGCAGTGATGATGAGCTTCCCATTGAGGGGTTATGTGATTCACAGGAAATATTGAAATGAGGCACTACTACGAAACTTTTGCATCCGTGGCTTTCAAAATAAGGATTATCCTGACAGGCCTTCGTCACGTTCTGGAGGAATACCTCGTCATTGACTGGATTGGGTCGCAGGCACTCTTCGTCAAGCATTGACAGTATTCCGTGATTATTCTGTAAACATTTAATTGAATAACAATTTATTTACAATGAAAATAAAATTATTTGAGTACAACTTTCACTCGCCTTTTCGATCAATTCACATATAACAGAGTTATTGAAAAAATCAATTTTCTTCCATTGAACTCCCTGAAAAGATTCCGTTTAAACAATAGTAGAATTTAAGACATTTAACATATTTAACATGTTTAACACATTTAACACATTCAACACATTCAACACATTATTATTTTTAAACTTATAGATTGATTGACATTAAATATTTAAAGATTTAATTACTTCTTTAACATAGTCTTCCTGTTCCTGTTTTAGAGTCATATCAATGAAGATTTGATGTAACTTTTCATTGCAATAGTTTATAAGAAATTGTTCGAAGAAATTTGACTGAAAAACATATTAGCAATTAATTACTTCGATTATATTTGTTTTACAAGTATTAGAAATGCTTACTTCAAATACTTCAAAACCATAGATATCTAATATTCCAACAGATTTTCTTTTACTAATAGTTTTTGCCTTTAAATTATTAAAAACATTTGAGTTAGAAATAGAGCTTTGAATTATAAATGTTAATAACTTTTATGTAATAGTGATGAACAATGCCTTAAATGAGACTCAATTCTTAAGTATTCTTATTCGATGATAAAAATCAATCGTATTCTCTGATATTTATCAATGAAAATTATTATTTAGTTATTATTAGTTTAAACATATTTAAATTGATTATTTTTTTAAATTTTGAAAGTCCTGTAATATTCTGGATTTTAATTTTTATTCCCGATTCCTAGTATTTAAATGTTTACTTATTTTTTATTTTTATAGAAAAACTATATTTAAATCTGATTTTGATTTCTTTATAGGAAAAGCGGTCTAAAGTAAACAATACAAAAATTTATAATAAATGATATTTACAATTACTGAGGTCTGTCCAGTAAGATCTGTTCCGCCCGTTTTTTCAAATAACTTTTGAATGAATGATTAGATTTTAATAGAATGTTTACATGTTATAGACTCGATAATGTCGTCTTATGGATTCAAATTTCAACTGATTCTAAACCACTTATTCTCGATTTATTAAGAAAATTTTAAAAAATCAAATTATTAATAGAAATCAATTGAATTTATATAGTATTTTAAAAGGATTCAGAAATAAATGGCCCTTCCCCTATTTGTCATACATCATTTGACTCTACAAACGGAGTATTTTTATATTCTATTCAAACCCTTCCCCCAATCGGTGAATACGACTTTAAGGGGAAAACAGGGTTACACAAAAATTCTATCAAAATCGAATCATTCATTCAAAAGTTATTCAAAAATGAGCGGAACAGATCTATCTGGACAGATCTTAGTATTGTAACCATCAGATAATTAATCCATTTATCAGTTTTATAATACAATTCTATTTACTATTTATTCTATAAAATGAATGACATGCCATCCCTGACAGCCCTAATACAAAAAACTAAGTGTGAATACAACTAATAAATGAGATAAATTACTATATATCATGAGATAGTTTCATTTTAATCATATTTGTACTGTATTTTATCCATAATTAAGACGTACTTTTATACACTCATTCAATTTGTTGACAATCCAAGTAAAGAGGCGACTATAAAGTGCTTTGCATAAGGCATCTCTTGTCCTTTTAGCCTATCATTAAATTATAGAATATGGTTAAACCATTTGAGTGTATATTACTTTTAATTATTACTTCAACAGAACAAAGATCCGCTACAAGAAATTCATGGCGCGTTTCAATAATTCGTTGTGTGAGCGCAGCTTCCAGTGTAGGCATATCTGTGAGCAATAGCTCGCAAACATCATATATTTCTTTTATTAGAAGTAAAAAATGAATTAAATTCTAATATTTATTTAAAACCATATTATTTAAAGCGAAAGACCAAACCATATTCATTCAATATAGAACATCCTTCAGTGCCATCCATGTTAGCGCGCGGTAAAAATTGTAAATTTCCTAATTTAAGCACTGCTGACACGATTTGAAATACAGAGAATATATCATCAGCACTAAAACCTATTATTTCCATTGCTCTCTACAAACATTCAATAAATATCGATTTCAAACTATTTAGAATATCTCAAAAGTCACTATCAAAATCATACTTTTGTTGCCATAAAACTTGTTTTATCGTCGAGTTCTTCAATTTTTGGCGATTGACTACCGCTTAGGATTGAATAGTTATCTATATTCCGCTGAAGTTTCAAACATTCTGTTTGCAAAAGTTATGATCAGATTATAATAATTGAGAGAAACAATTGCTTACTTAACATATGCAGATCAGCGCCCGTTAGTATTTGATAAAATATATGGAAATTGCGTTCGCCTGAAGACAGACGTGTGACCCGAGACTTAAGAAATACAATTAAATACTTATAAACAATTTTCCAAAAAAACACTCAGTTTTTGTTCATTGAATACCTTTTCCAAAAGATCTATCAATGGATGTGTAAAAAAAAGAAAAAATTCGATTTAAAAGTTTGATTATTTTGTTGCTATTATTAAACAATTGAAATCAATTTAATAATTATTATGAGATTAATAATTGTTTAATAAAATTAGTGTAAAATAAATAAATTCACTTACAGTTTGTTACGGTTCCCCCCATTGGGTCTCCTTTGAAGTCGAATTCAATTTCAAGAAACATTCCCTGAAATAAGGATTTCTCTATCAAATTATTCACAAAACAATCACAAAAACAGCAAATCTTACAAATCTTGAAGAATTATTGTTGTGAACTGTCATCGCATTTCCAAACGCTGTTAAAAAGAATTTTAATATGCATTACGTTAGATATTTCGATAAGTTTAATATATTTCGTGAACTCTCTTAAAAACGCTTTGAACGGATTTTTGCCTCATTTTTTAGAAATATTAGTTTAAAGAATGATAAATATTATAAAATACAGCTTAGTTTGACTTATCTTTATATAAACTAAATTAGTTAGTTCTCTAAATTAATTCAATTAGATTTTTTATCAAAATGAATATGAAAGGGATTAAAAATTATAAAAAATAGATAATGTAAATTAGAAATAATTTTATACATTTTAATTTAATCCGATTGATAATTATATAAATGTAGAAACTTTTATAATCTTTAATTAAACATAAAAAAAATAATTTAATACTGTGGTAATCAAACTAAAACTTATTTTAAAATTTAAAATTACAAAATGATTTATTATATGTAAATGCTCATTTCTTCTTATATTAATATTATTTAAAATAAAATCACTCAAATCCATTCAAAGCTCTTTTATGGAAAGGTTCAGGAGTTGTCTGCTTTCAAATGAGTAATTGTGAAGACAAACCTTCTAAAACAGAGCTCGTGCTAAGCAATTGTTCTTTAAGATATTCTAAATGTCTTCTGGGAGTCGCGCCGAGGATTAGATATTGTAAAGCAATTTTACCAGATTCTAGTTATATAATAAACATAATTAACATTTGTTCAATTTTAAGCTAATTCTAATTAAAATTCAAATTGACTGCAATTCTATATGCAATATAAGTGAAGCAAATAGTTGAATGTCTTGTATTTTAGAAGGAATTCCAATTATGTTCATTTAGTTTTTTCGAGTCCTTAATAAGTTTTAATATCGACAAATTTTTCACTTAAATTTAAAACTTTAATAAAGTTTAAATTATAATTAAAGTGCTCTTAAATTATATTATTCTACATTTATATTTTTCTATAATAACTTGACATTGAACTAAAATAGAAATAGAGTTTAGCCATTTATCCATATCTCAAACCATGTACTGGTACTGTATCTATATTTAGAAACGGATCTCTCATTCGATAGTTTTAACAACATTGAGATCTGACAATAGTCTTGTTATAGATGTAAACATGCAATAAATACAGAATCTGTAGTGGCGGTGAAATTTAGAGCATTGCAAAAAAGTATCATTTCGAGAGTCAAACTTTTAACTCAAAAGTGTTTAATAAATAAAAATTTCTATTAATTTTTACAGATTTGATTTCTTCATTTTTCTCATATTTATGGTATTTAAAAATAATGTTTTGATCATTAATATAATTATTTGAAAAATTGAGTAATTGATTGCTATAATGTGTTTATATTGTAAATGTTTGAATGGAAAATATAGTTAATCTCTTACCGGTCTTTCCAGAACCACTTTCTAAATAATATTAAAATTTAGAGAATTAAATGAATGTGAGATTTAGAGTATTTAAAATACCTCCTGTAGTGATAATACACTGATCTTGATTTCTATCTTTCATTGATTGAAACACATGTTCGGCGATCGCATAACTAGAATAAGAAAAGTTGTTTCAATATTTAATGAAACAATAAAGTTGAAGATAAAGCTCACATATGCGGAGGTAAGTCTAACATGTTGTGATGCTGGTAAGCGGCTATTACTTCAGGTGAATAAAATGCCAATTTTTTATATGGGTTTATAGCAATAACCATTGTTCCGACATATGTCTGAATATAGTTTAAATAATATTATAAAATCGTATAATATATTGAATTATAAATTAATAGAATTATAGCATTGAAGAGCCACACAAAAGAGTGATGGATCACTATTTTCATTGTTGATTCTTTTAATTCACAATAGAAACCATTCAATTAATTATTTAAGCAATAAAGTTATACTAAAAGCATGCAATAAAAGATGTTCTGACTCGTGAGCATTAAAACATGTTATACACAAAAGATAATATTTGTCTACACAACATATTTTCTTAGTTTGTAGCAGTTTGTAGTGGTATTACATTTAATAAGTTTACTCTGATTTCTTACAACTTTATCTAATACTATAACTGTATTAACTCAACCTTCATTAGCGGCGATCTTATACTAACTCAATAACAAAAATACATTTTAGATTGATTTAGTGCTGATATTTTAATATTGTTTCATAAAACATATACAGTAGATAACATCAAGTGAAAAGTTAAATGTAGTTTACTTCCAATAAGCAAATAAAATAATATTAGATAATTAATTTCAATAACAGTTTCATTTTATATTAGATGAGTAAATAAGCTTTAGATAAAAATAATTTATTCGTTAGAATATATGCTAATATAACTTAAACAAGTGGTTAATATTATATATACTAGTATGAACTCAAAGAACTTGTTTTAGTGTTGATTTAGCTACTATTGAATGTTTTGATTTGGGTTTAGATTTCAAATGTGTTTTACAGACTAGAGATTAACTTTGGAATCCCATGGAATGGGACAGGAATAGGCATAAACTAAAGCGTCTGGAGATGAAAAAAAGAGGCGTACAATTTCAAAATAAAAATTTTTAATACTATTAAATTTTTAAAAATTTAAATTAATTAAGTAAATAATTGATTGACCGAATTGAAGAAGGGGACAACTCGTTTTGAATTGTTGCACTTTCTCGTATAAGCTAAGCTTTATAACTAAATAATATAATTGTATGGGAATATGTTTTATGCTCTTTGAGAATCTCTGTCCAAACTCGACGGTACTTTTAAGCGGTATTTTGAATTCAATAATAATTTTAGATAAGACTTAGAATTTTTTGAACAAATTATTAATTAAAACGAGCTTAATATCAATTCAAAAAATTATATTTCCAGAACTCTAATACAAATAGGGATTGGGTTTCCTTTAAAAATAATTTTAAGAATTTGTAACTTAAAAGATTAAAAAGAACATAACTAATTAGACTATTATATTCTCATAAGTGTAAAGAGATATAACTTTTTTTCACACAAATAAATTCACTCATTCACAAATCTATTATATATGTAGTCAGTAATAAAATATTGTTTTAAAAATAGTTCCGGCTTTAAATTTCTTAATGTAAATATTTGTAAAATCATTTCAAAATTATGAGATTTGATGAATAATGATTTGTGAATCACTTCTATAAGAATCCCCAAAACATGTATTCGAGTTCTTGGAATATCATTTTTGAAACTGTGAAATGTGATGTCGAATATCTCATCAAATATGAACTCAAATTTTCTGCGATTGACAAAAATGATTAGAACATTGCAAACAATAATATGAAAAAATGTTGGCCACAACTGGATCTCCTGACCTATTATTGTCTTAAACTTCAAGCCTAGCATTTAAACAATGAGGTAATAATGCGAGCGCAACCATAACAGGTTGAATAGCGATAAAAGTTTCAATCAATCAATCAATAAAATGCATACAAAAAATGGATTATATAATGAATTAAATGCTGTACAGTATATCATAAAATGACTATTAGTATTAAGTATGGTTTGTAATGTAATGGTTGATAATATGATAATTAATATTCAAATTGAGAGTTGTGATTCTCACATAGATTTGGTCCCTTTTGAATCTCTGATGCAGGTTTGCGATGAACGCGTCTTCGGTGAGCGGCTCTATAAGTGTGCCATCACTTTGGCCGACCTCAGTGTCCAAACAGAGCACTCCGTGGACGCCATGCCAGTCATGCCATGATTGCATTGGATGCAAATGCAATGACATTATAATGCATATGAATATTAATACTCTTCACTATTAGTGACTCCTATTAAGCACTGCTTCACAAACCAATTCATCAATTCATTAGTGAATTGAACATCAAATGAATGACTTTCTTATTATTATTAACCAAATGAAGGAATGAATGAATGATTCAATATTACTCACGAAGAATATCATTATCAGTGATAATGATCTGAACATTTTTATTACAATTTGTATTAGAATTATATAATATATAATAATTATCGATCAAAATAATAGATCCAATTCTATGATTATTATCCATTAGAATAAAGTTTTTAATCTAAACATAAAATTATAAAATATTAATTCATAGAATTATATGGATTTCAATCAATTATTGAATAATTAGATATTAATTGAGTAAAAGTTTTAAACGAAAAGCGAAGCGCCAAATGTGCCAAATGTTATACAAATAGCAAATAGAATATTAGGTTATATTATATTATATATGAGTTATATATGATATTAATATTATATGATTTTCTTATCAAACATTTTGCGAAAGACTGTCTCAGACTATGAGATAGAGAATGAGCTAATAATCAATAAAATATCAGTAAATACTTACTTATTATCAATCATTATATAGAATCACAATTATATAAAGTATTGATTGAGAGATAAAACTGTTCAAAACATTCATTTAAATCATATGTTAGAGAAGAAAATGTCAGTTTATCTCATAATAAGCCGATAGTTAGTGAGAGTGAGTTTTCACTCGAAATGCATTAATAAAAAAAACTGCCATTACTTTAACACTGTATGAGTCGATTGTATTTTTGGTTCAGGAGTTTAGTAAAGGCTCACGAGTCAGACGCAGATGAGAGGGAGTCCACTCTTCAGTCTTTCAACTATTCCATTAACACATCAACTTTGGTTTTGTATAGTTTTCCAAACAGATAATAGATGTAAGCCTTCATCCATTCCCTTTCCCATCATTTCCGATCCTAATTATTGAAACTTTTTTTAAAAAATAATCAATAACTGATTGGACACCAATTTATTAAATGGCTTTTGAATCTGGTATTGTATTATATGATGAAAATCAAGTCTTATATCAATAGTGTATGAATTGATAAATTGATTAGTCTCTGTTCTTAAAATGGATAAAACTCTCATTCAAATTATTTTAAAAAATAATCAACAATTAAATAGAGTTGGCTTTTGATAAGATTAAAGATTGCATAGAGCTCTACAACAATATCACATATAATAATATATAAACTCAATTTGTTTAAATGCATTGCTTAACATACTGTATATTCAAACTATTGTGGCTTTGCTCATGAAAATGAAATCGATTTCAATGTTAAGCACAGACACTATATAGAGTAGAATAGAGCCGAATAGGGCTGCAATAGAGCAGTCTTCCAATACTTTCAGTTCACGATCTTTCAAATGTATTGATCTATTCAAATGTTAGTCAAAATCTAGAACAACATTAATTATATATTCAACTGTTTTCTATGTATGAATGTATGAATGAAAGTCATAATTTGTTAGATTCACCAATTAATCTCGTTTTAAAGCTAGCATTATTTTAATATACTATACTATACTATATTATAAAGATAGGAATGTGTTAACTACTAATTAAAAGCACATCTTTAACTCACTGTATATGAAGTATGCAAACACTTGAGCAAAGTTTTTATCGAATAAAAATTCGTAAACTTTTGTCTTAATAAAGACTTTTAGAGATAAAAAAC
Organism: Nothrus silvestris; assembly: GCA_033995675.1. Lineage (NCBI taxonomy): Eukaryota > Metazoa > Arthropoda > Arachnida > Sarcoptiformes > Nothridae > Nothrus > Nothrus silvestris. Next base: position 12,243 of record JAUJYU010000143.1, read on the forward strand.
AAGTCTCCACTAATGTTCTAACGATTCAATATTATTAAAGTCGAGATTATTAATTGGATCGGGTTTTGACTGCAATTCAATTTGTCTCCTCATTGTCTGACCATTACTTTGTACTGAATATAATAGGAAAAGACTTAATCGATATAATCATGAATTCAATTGGATTAGTGTTTGGATTTGAGTTGTGACTACTAATAGTCTATTCAATAATTCAGTTCTTTTAGTTGAGAACTCATTGCAAACATCTTTTAGTTGAGAACTCATTGCAAACATCAGAATTCATGTTAAGAGTTATAAAATAGTAGATCTTAGCTCTAGTTAAACAATTTTGTTATTCAATTTTAGGCTAATTTACTTCAAGGCTATCACAGGCTCCACATTGAGTCCTCAACAGTCTTATTCACATTGTATACAAGTCTTGGGTGAACTCCAATTCCATTTATAGATAACTCATAGACACCAACAATTTCAACAATTAAGCAAAAAAGTTAATTTGTGTAAACTTGACCTTTATTTGCATACTTTGTAAGTATGAACCAAACAATCACTACAATTGAAAATTAACTAATGTTTAAAACGAGCAAAACTCAGTTCAAACATTTATTTACATTTTGCAACAAATCTGGACATTCAAAATAATTTATAATTAATCCTATTCTATATATTGTCATATATTTAATTCAATTTAATTTTGGGTCTATTTATTTGATGAGAAAATATGTGAATGCAATTGAAAAATTGTTAATTACTATTATTATCACTATTTAACAGATGAAATGCTAGAAATACGCCAACAATGTCTTCGGCTGACATCCAATTGATGTAAACTAAATAGAGATAATCCGAGTCCTGAAAATGTTAGCAAAACAGCTGACGGAATGAAAAGACGGTCCAGTTTTGCGCTCTATGAGTATCAATATTTAAATACATCAATAATTGTCCAAAACTTAACCCAATTTACTATTGTTTGCTATCAATTGAAATCAATGCAAAGCTCAACACTTACTTGCGATGAAGTTATGGGCAGTTTGAAGGCCAGACTCGTCAATCGCGTTAAATACATATCAATATTATTACTGTATATTAATATTCAATTGTAGTTATCATTCAATTGTGGTTCAGATTTTAGTCCACTTTGAGGCTCAGCTTATGATCTCTTTAGACTTCAATCGTTCTATCAATTCAATAATTAATTAAATATTTTCAATATATTTCCTAAATATCAATATTTTTCATTCCACTTATTAATAAAAATATTATTATTTTATAATATTTTATAATAAAAATATTATTTAATCATTCAAATATTCAATAATTCAAAATATTTTGCAATTTCATTATAGATTATTAATAGTATTCATATTTATTAATTATATTATAATTAATGCAATCAATAATCTATACTTCGAGTAAATTAAGACTAATTTTAACCAAATTTTAATCTAATTTTAATAAAATGTCGTTTTTTTGAAAAAAAAATTCTAAATAAAAACAGTTATTAATATTTTGACATTATTTTAATAATTAATATATAAATATTTGGGGCGAATAATTGGCTCAATTAATAAATAATGTTTATTATTAATAGATATGAATTAATAATTAAATAAAATCATACCTCAAAACGATTGAATGTGTCTATGAATGGACTGACAGGAAAAGGAAGAGCACTCTATTGAATGATATTCAGTCTGAAAGTGTCTTCAATTTAAATATAGGTTCGCATAAAGTGTGTTCTCTATTGAGTCGACACCAGTTATACGTACCTTTACATGAGTTGTGATGTTTTATTTTAAGTTAAAAGATATGCTTTAAATAGTGTTTCCTTTTATTGATTTATAAATTCAAATCTTATCGTGAATTCGACTTTTGCTCAATTGTATCGTTAAATAAACGATTATTTATTTTAATTAATTAATTAAATAAATTTGTTTTACACATCAAATCTATATATTTATCCATTTTTCATGTTTAGCAATATTAGAGTTGAGTACAAATCGTAAACAGTTTACAACACTATTTTAATATAACTTATGTTTACGTTAATGTTTTAATAGAGAAGATATATATTATTGTGACTTTCAGAAGATAAAAGTGAATGTAAATATAGCAATCGTTTGCACATTTGTTTTTTTGAGAGTAATCTGAATTTTTTACGTAAACCATTTATTATAAAGCACTCAAATGATTGGCGCATTGTGTAAAACCGTATTAATATAAAAGTAAAATTACCAATCAAATTCACATAATCTATGTTGAGTGTACCATCTTGGCTTCTGGTCACTATACAGATTAGGGATGACCTGAGGCAGATCTGAGGTTATGTCATGAGATCCTTACGCAGGATAAAGTGTACACGGAAAAGCTACAGAAAAAACATTACATAACTAATGCACCTAAATTAGGGTGTCTAGATTTGAATTTGGAAAAACCGGAACACATGAATGAAGCTAGTAAATCATTTTTTATACCAGTTTTTAATACAAAATTTATTTAAAATTTTGTGTGAGGGAAATTTTTATTAAAATGCAGGAAACTGGGAGGGAAATCAAACAAAAAAGAGAGAATTTTTCAAGGTCATGGAGGCAATTTTTCAAGGTCATGGAGGGAAATTTTTCTTCACCCATCCGGCAACACTGTTTGCGACAGCTGTGCGCTATTTCAAGCATTTTTGTTGTTTCCCCTTTTTGCGGTGTTCGTCTCTCAGCGAGCGGGAGCAAAAGGGAGCAAGCAAAAATTGTCTCTTGTTTCTGTCATGGCGCTAAAGTTTCCTTTCGATAATTGGATTTTTGGAACCAACCACTTTACATAATGATATCATCCCAAGAAACCGGGATATTTGGACGTCCCGAAAACTTTTTTCGGGACACCGGGACAGCTTTCTAAAAGCAGGGACATATCCCGGAAAACCGGGACGTATGGACACCCTAACCTAAATTAATTGGATGGTCACAGGATGGCCATGCTTCAAATACTAGTCTTCCATAAATGGCCACTCATTACTTTACAGATGTGAAATAAGTTTTGTTTACGGCTCATTTAAAAAGTTTTTCAGCTCGTTATTAGATTTAAATCAAAATTAAAGATTTCGAAAATTCTTAATTTATTATTTATTTATTTACATAATTTTTATTTTGAAAGATCAATGAACCATTTTTGCTTTTAGCATAAGATAAGAAATCACTTTAAGTGGTGTAAATTTGGAAAATTGTTGCATTCGAACATTTATCCATATTCATTTATGCATATGATCCGGTGTCTAGCGAACACTATAAAATCATGTCTCCAGTTAAATAATTTTTACAAAAATATACTAACATTACATAAACCAGTTATGTCCTGTATGTAATCTTATTTTCGATATTTATGTTTCATACTTAGTTGAAACACTTCTTTGCATTACTTGAAAAATGATTTATTTTAGAGATGGTATTTTGGTAGACGATGGATGGTTATGCAATTTAATTATAATTAAAACTTTCTTTTTTTGATAGATTTTATAAATCAAACCTACTCTATTAAAGGAGCTAATTCATATTTATTACTTTTAGTATAATATTCCTATGCACACTCTCAAGAATTATAGATAATTAGTATTTCTATTAGAAAAGATATAGTACCAGTACAAGTACCGGTATATACTAGTATTACTGTATATGTGGTTATATTATTGGCATCGCATGATTTACTTTAATCTCTAATTGGAGAAATGTTTTAAGAGTTTTATTTTATTTCCTACTCTAAAACTTAAATTCATCGATTTATACACTTCATATTTATTAATATAATCATTTTGTAAATAAATGAATACCTTATTTTTGATCAATTTTCAATTCATACAATGGCATTCACTAAATATACTAATTTTATGCTAGTTTTACAAAAATTTATTTAGGATTAATGCTAAACATATACACATGAATATGAAAAGTCAATTATTTGACACACTAGCTTCATAATTGTACAAACCTAACGCTAAACAACTTTTAGGTTTTACTGCATAATTTTACATAATTTAGGTTTATGTCAACTGAATTTGATTTTTAAAATTTACGAACTTAATTGTCAATGTTTTGAAAATCAGTTATTATGTATTAACAAATTCAGTAAACTATAAAAATCAAAAGTTTAGAACCAAAATTAGCATTCAATGGGGAAAAATTACGTTATTAATACACTCAAAAATGTTAATATACACCATGTATTGTCAGTGACAAAATTATATACTCTTTAACTGAACTAGAGCTGTTCAAATTTAGACTTTAGACTTTATCTAAAGTCTATAGAAATCTCAGGACATAGACTTTAGACTAGACTTTAGACGTCAACTAGTGTTAGAAGTGAATAAATATTGTCAATGATTTTAAAATTTGTCACAAAAAAGCGCAATTCACTCGAGAAAAATAAGGTCAAAATTATTATGTTATATAATTCATATAAACACTTTCTGAATGGCTAAACATGAAATTTCATTCTTTAATAATTAAATAATATAAAAATGCATTAAAAATTTAAAAAGTCTAAAGTCTAGTCTAAAGTCTAAAGGTTTAGACCAAGTCTAAGTCTAAAGTCCAATGATTTTTTTAGACGTCTAATCTGTCGTCCAAAGAAATATTTAGGCGATTGATTTGAGTAATTATTTTAGACATTCATTTGTATATATTTGTAGTAAGAAATTGAAAATAAATGAAATAGATTATTGCAGTGCAGTCATGTTTTCAATGCAAGCTCGAGGCTCAATCGTCTGAGCTTCGAACTTGAGCCTCAAGCTCGTAAAGATCCCTCGAGCTGAGCCTAGAGCTAGGCTCAGCCTGAGCTTATGTTCATCATTATTTATTACTATACTTTGTTTAGCAACTGGTATGTATTGTAATAAATTATAATCACGTCTTTACATGTATTATAACAGTGGCCAAATATTTCATAATAAAGAACACTGTACTCACATGTGATTAACTACAAGTATTCTAATATGTTTTATAAATAAGAATATTGTTTTAACTTATGATTAGTTTAAAGAATATTAATATTTATTGCAGATAAATAATAGTGAAAAATGGGTAATTAGATGTGTGATCAAGTAGTTTATAACTTATGAGTAAGTATTCATAACTACTTTTGAATAAGTGCACTACTTTTAGAAAGGCAACTACAATGTGAGGTACCGGCCTAGCCTTACCTCGACTGAAAATGCGTAGGAAACCCCTACCCCGGGTATCAAATATATGAAAAATGTAAAAATATTTTATGATTACATTTTGTATATTAAAACAGAATGGTTTTAAGTTTGAGAGTTTTGTAAATTAGCCCTTAACTAAGCAATCAAGCTGACAACTAACCAACATTAACTATA
>JAUJYU010000144.1:0-17578 GCA_033995675.1 Nothrus silvestris
GGTAAAGAGTTATCATATAATGCATAGTAATTAGAATTAAACAGATAAGTCTATCTTACAAAAAAAACTCCGCTTTTTCTGTGTCATCGACTGTATATATATATATATATATATATGTGTGTGTGTGTGTGTGTGTGTGTGTGTGTATGTATTCGCACTTAAAATATTATATATGAAATATAGTACTAAGTGTCCAGTTCTAAAAAAATTCTATAACTGTACAAAATCACTTAAATTGGACTGCCCATCCTAAAACTGGACAGTTGGCAGCCCTGATTTTTCACTCTGATGATTCAGCCCCTCGTAATTTTTGACAAAAAATATTATTTTAATTATAATGAAACATTAGTTTAATAATTTATCCTTCGAACAATTAAGTGTCACGACATCGAATCTTCAAATACTTTGTCATTTCTGATATTTATTTATCAAAAGGAATAATGTTATAAAATTTCGATAAGATTTTCAAGACTAGAGTCTCGAACCATTTTTAAAATGAAGGCTCGAGAAAATAGCAATCACTAATTAAAATTACATTGAGCGAAACGCTTAAGTGAAGTTCAGTTTCTAAGAGTTAATGAGTTTTTGTGATAATCATTCAAATCTATGTGAATTGATGCAAATGTTTATTTAATGATTCATATTTATGCCACTTAAAAGTCAATAAATTAGGCATTGATTTGGAAATTTGATTTCACTACATTTTAATACATTATAAATAGGAAATAAAACTCTAACTAACAAAATTTCATTATTAAAAAATCATGCCTAATGATTATTGTACAATACATTTACAATACAATACCAAATATTTGTCACATCGTATTATTTTTTTGTCGGTTATGAATTTTGAATGAAATATACAATATATACCTGTATATTATATAGTAATGGTTATATAGTAGAGTTTACCGATTTCGGTAATAAGCAAAAATTTTATTAATAATAATTAATTCGGTTACATAAATTTGAAAAAAATTTCTAATAAAAGTTTTACAATTAATACTGTATTAATAATTAAGTTTTTCTTCAATATCACCTTTAAAATACATTATCAATTGCATAGATAGGCTATCAGAGCTCGAATTCTTCTCTTTTAGTCTTGTATTTCACGAAGTTTACTAAATAATCAAAGGCTCATTTTTAGGAATTTTAAACCAAAACATTATAAAATTATCGGGAGTTTTCCGGTCAAATTTGGTCCACTACACCTGTGGCCGAAACATTTTTAAAAATTTCGGTCATATTCAGTAAAATTCGGTGTGACCGGAATCGGTAAGCTTTAGGTACAGGCTGTTAAAGGTTGGAAATTGAAACCCGATTAAAATGTCAATTTATCGCATACAATATCATTAATTCTGCTCGACTGAGATTTTGATTTTTAAAAACGTTTAATTTAAAGACTAATGGATTGAAAATGACTTTAAAATCATTAATTATTTAAGTAAATTTAAAAAAGTTGACAATTGTAATGTTCAAAAATTAAAATTTATGAAATTGAAAAAATCATTTTAATATAAATTTAAAAATATTTATAACAAATGTTTACCTAAAATATCAGTTTTGAAATTTTACTTAACATTATTTGTCAGTTAAATAATTGTGATTACATTTTAAACTTTTTGATAATTTATTCTCTAATAATAACATTGCAAACGTTTGTCCCATTCATTTATAGTAAATCACTATAACATACGACACTTGCTTTCTATGAAATGTTTTAATCTAATGGTTAAAAAATTAATTTAAGTAAAAGTTCAATAATAAATGATAATTTGTAGAAATATTGGTTAAACTTATTGAAATGTTAATATAATTGTCTCATATAATTATTATTCACTCCATAACTTAATTGAGCTTTTTAGATAAGTTATCTTTAAGAGCTATAAGCTTTATATTCTATTACTTCCCAGCAATAAAAGGGTTTCATATCCTTTATATTACTTGTTTATAACCATTATTTCCACAATAATAACTGATGAAAAGATATCAAACCTCTTTGTTTATAATTTGAATGTATTTTACAGGAAATTAAAATCAAATGATTTATGAATTGATTAATATCCTTGAATTTTAAATTAAAATGTAATTAACAACAACATCCGCAGCAAAGAACTTTATGGCAGACGCATTTCACGAGATAACAGACCAAACAAACTCCTAACACAAGAACTGCGACACAAACTCCAACTATAATTAAAATAGTTTGTGGTTCCATTAGAAAATATTTATCCAATTATTTCAATGTACAAAATAGTGTATATTTTTTCAAGTTTTAACTTGAGATAAGTATATACTGTTATAGACTATAATTGACTTTACTATGAATAGAGTATACCTAATATGATATTACTCTATAGAAACGCTCATTTTTCTCATAATATGCAATCGCTTTATTGAATGTCATCGTTTGGTTGCAAAGGCGACTAATGCGATGATAACGAATGTCAACAGGTTTTCAAGTTATGATTAACAAATTCAATGCTTTATAATATCGATTCCTATCGGAGTAATATTTTTTAGTGCAATTACAACACAATATATGCTAAATATATTATACGTCAAAACAGAGTTCCATACGTTCAAAGCTCTGTAAAAGGTAGTCAACCCTTCACTTGAAATACAGTTTAATTGCTTTGAAGGCTACAAAGGTTTCATATTTCAAGTAATTAAATGCATTTTAATCACTAAATACGTCAAATTTAAATAAACTAAAGCTTTTCAATACAACATTAGATATAAAATGTTTTTCAAAAAATAATATTTTAAGTTTATTCAATACCAGTTATTAAAAAAATTGGTAGGTTTTGTAATTCAATTTTGTAAATATCTCTTAATTTTAGTCAAACTTATTATTCAAAATTAGTCATAAGAAACTTAATTAAAGAAATATTTGTCATTTTAGTTAAAAAATCTTTTAATTAAATTAATATATAATATAAAAAAGCTGTTGAATAAATAGCTGTTGATTAGGATATAGTTTTGTGAAATTGCAATGTAAGTCAACTTAATGTTAAACAATATGAAAATAGAAAATTTCAATATTAATAAATGATTACCAAAGGTTATCAGTCGGTGAGCGATAACATTGAATTTAAATCAATTTCTAAACAATTGAATTACATAAATAAGTTTCAATATATTAATAATAGTTAGTCTTTATCTGAAGCCATCTATTAGTGATACTAATGATGAAAAGTTGACTATTGATGTTTGATTCGATTGATAGCAATGTAACACTTTTTATCACAGAGATTATGCCAACCAATGGGTCCGACATCACATTCAGCGCAGGCCAAGTACTTGATGTCCTCCACATTCTTACTGAAAGCCATGTTTTCGAACTGAAACATATCTGAAACGCACCAAAACTCAGACAACACCTCAACGCTCTTCTCCTCACTGTTGCGAACCATAACTGATGGCAGACTTTTCTGTTTGTAATCAATAAATCGCTCAATTAATCAACAAATCAATCAATCCCTCAATTAATCAACAAATCAATACATTATTAATATATATCATATTTAATAATCTATTTCAACCTCAATTTCCACAAATAGTGCGATATTAGGGCGTAATAGAAGACAATCGCAGTTATAACACGACAGTGACTTTGAATTTTTTCCTTCGCTATCGATTAATAAGGATTTATCACAATTTGTGACCAAATTTGATGGCATTTCTTCTTTAGTTTCAGTCATTTGAATGTCATTTGCAATCAATGACCGAATAGTCTAATAGGTCTGTAAGTTATGAAATGCGATCTTTTAAACGTCAAATCAAATTATATCCAAAAATAGAAACACAACAACTCATACAAAACAACTGTTATTCACAACATTTTTCATACCTTTTATAAAGTCATCAAACAATTGGATTTCTATTTTAAATCACAATTATATACAGATTATGGTTTTATTTCTATCAATTTAAATAATATAATAACAATTTAAATAATATAATAACAATTTAAAATAATATTTAATAACAATTTATTTCTCTTCGAATAGATTTAAAGCAAACTTAAAAAGGGGTTCTTTTAAATGATCAATAAATGAATGAATGAATACGTTTAGCATTTGTTGTTTTCATAACATTCGTGTTCAACAAAATCTATTAAATATTAATTATATATTATATTTACATTTCATATAATCAACAAATAAAATAATATTTATAAATAATAATTATTGCAAAATGAGTTATCCGAACGGCTCTTATGGCTCTTCAGACACTTCGAGTGGTTTTCGATCTTTTGTTTCCGAATCAGAAATTGCAGAAAGACGTCAACGAAGACAAGAAGAATGGCTCAAAACTCGAACTGAAGACCAGCCTTTGGGTAAGCAATAGATGGATTATGTTATTTGAATACTAGTATTGATTAGTTTATTATTATTGTTATGAATGTTATGATTGGATGTATTTGTGAGAACAGAAGCGCCCGAAGAAGTATACGATTCGCGAACACTTTATGATCGACTCAAAGAACAACAAATCAAAAAACAGGAAGAGTTCGAAGAGTCAAAAAAGTTAAAGCATTTGATTAAAGGTCTCGACAACGAAGAGCTGTCTTTCCTCGAAATGGTTGACAACAATAAAATACAATTAGAGACTCAGATCTGGAAAGAAGAGTCTTCTGCTATCGATGAATACAAGAGAGCCGTCGCTCATCTCAATAGTGAAGAGCAGGAGAAGAGATTACAAGAGTTTAAAAATGATATTTTGCTTAAGAATAAAGATAAGAAAATGGCCTCTAATTCTGTTTTTGCAAACGATAGCAATACTAAAACTACTAAAAAGAGTTCACAATCGGCTCTTTTGGCGAATGTCATCAAAAAGAGGACCAATTCTGAAACCAATGAAACCAATGTTTCAAAAAGAGATCGGATCGAAAGTTCGGAAACAAAAGAGATATCAAGTGAACCGTCGAAGAATGTCATCAAAAAGAGGACTAATTCTGATACCAATGAAACCAATGTTTCAAAAAAAGTTCGGATCGAAAGTTCGGAAACAAAAGATGACAATAAAACAAAAGAGATATCAAGTGAACCGTCGAAAAGCGTTAGGCCAACCATTGAATGTATTGGTGTTTTGCCAGGTCTTGGACTTTATGCCAGTGATAGCAGTGATTCTGAAAATTCCTCTAATAGTGAGTATGAAAGGGAAGACTTGAATAACTTTAAGCTTATTGTTCGCCATAAGAGAGTTAGTACTCAAGAAACCAAAACTCAAACTGTTCAGAGCGCTGAATGACCACAACTTCAATTAAATTCCGTTTATTTCTATTTTCAAATATATCTACATTTTATTCATTAATTCAATAGTAAAAGAATGTGAATATTCTTTTGATAAGAATTTAGATTTAAATCATCTCAAAGTATATAACAATCGAATAATTAATTAAAGACATTTAAGACTCCTTCAAGACTGGATGTAATTAATTAAAGAAAACTGTAATTAAATGCTCTATTAATTGTCTAAATTGTTTAAATGTCTAATAAAAGTGGAATTAGTGGAGTCTTGACATTATCAATGGTGTGTACCATAGGGTGACTCTTTTCCGTGGTCTTTCTCCCACATTTCAATGTATTCTTGTTTTCTGAGCTCTCGTTTAGCGAAATAATAGGGATATCTGGCCTTCTCTAATGGCGTCCAGAAGTCCAGATGGAAGTCCGCATAATCCGCATACCTCTCAAAACAGACGCCTCCCGGAGAGTGCGTGAAGTACTTTGGCTGAGGGTGTTTTCGGAGGAAGAGTTGGCGCTCCCCTTCTTCTAACAGCATCTTTGCGACTCTCATGTCCTTCACATGTCTGTGTTCTTCGAATTGAGCCCTAATTAAGACCATCTTATATCTGATGTCATGTCTGCAGACATTAAGAGAGTTAGTAAAACATTTATTATTCATATATATATTGATTGCAGAGCGAGTACTAGTAGTGAAGATAATTGTGAATCTAAGCTGTGGTCAAACCTTTCCATCAGAAATGCCTCTTCGTTTCTGAGAGTCCTTTTGTAAAGACTTTGCACTCTTCGGGTGTGAGTTATTAAATCTCTTTTCAAATAATTGGCCACTTGAGAGACCACTTGATTCCCGAATTGGTTGCAAACGGCCATTGATAACGATTAATATTCACTTAATTTTATTAAACTATTTTTACAATTATTTATTACTTAATAATAAATTAAATAAATATTAATATTAATATTTTTGCTTAATTTTTATAAATCTTTATTCTTAACGCCATTAAAATCCAAGTCGTTATTCAAAAATTGCGTTACAAAAACATTACATTTACAGGTCGTACATAAAAGATGTATAAGTTTAGGGGCGGAGAAGTCCGTAGATGTGGAGGAATAACAAATTGGATACTAATAAGTTATAACTTTATATTCCAAATCAACCGTAAAAAAGAAGTTGCAATAAGTGTAAAACTTAAAAAAGTTTATTCCAGAAAATGCTTCTAAAAATCATCACTTAATTTAGTTAAGTCTAAAATGAATGGCAATTTTAATGCTTGTGCTGTGTCTCGGTTGGGCTCATTCCTCGACACAGACCTATCCAGCAATAAATTGTCAGTAAAATCATGGAACCATTTTTGATAATCTCCAGAATAGGTCTTAATTTAGATAAAGGGGTTACACAGTAGTAACTTTTCATATTAAGAATATGAATCTTATTAAACAATAAACAATTGTAGAATCTTAATCTGATCGTTGTAAACATTTATTACGCTCGAAAAATTAGCTCAGATATAATTAAGGTCTAAAACCCAAGTATAGCTTACAAGATAAGTCTTGTAATTGCCGTCATTTTATTTAACTGACTAATCGAATATAAGTTTAAGTTACCCGATTAATGCTCACCTATGCTGTAGACATAATGTCTACTTATAAGCCTTATAAGTCTAATTATAAGCACTTTTAGCAGTCAAGTCAATCGCCTTCAGAAGGAGTCGCGTTCACTGCTCTTCCAAAAAGCATTGGCTCAATAAGAAGTTCGAGAGTCGATAACCCTATATTAGTTGAGTTCACTTTTAAGAAACTTTTCTTAACTTAAAAGCTTAACTCCTAAATAATCTCTGAATTTTGAGCTAAATTAAAGTAATTATTGTTATCAAATAAAGTAACACTTTATGTGTGGACTATAGTTGTTCGAGTAGAATCGAACCGAACCGCGGATACCTGCGGTTCGATCCGCGGTTCGGTTCGTCTTTTTTCTTGCTAAGAACAGCTATAGTGTGGACATAGGGGTAGTTGAGAAAGAGTTTAAGCCGGAGGGCGTGTAGGGCGAAGCAGAGGGGACATATACAGATACGTTTAATTTCGCTAATTTCCAATTCAGGACCGAACGGATGAAATATTTTTCAAAAACTATCATTTATGCCAAGTATTTTATATTATCTTTTATATTTGAAAAGTTATAAGTTATAACCAATTTTCAAGTCTATTTCACATTGTGTTTATGTCTATTTGAGTTTATGTAGCTCACACTTCAACAATAATCAATTTAGTAGAGCCACAGAAATACTTTTAATCCAATCATTTTTAATAAACTATCAAACCTAGTCATCTCTTACTGTTATCTTTGAGAACTTTTAGTTAACTCATTCAAACAACTTTAGAATCCTGAAAATGTGTCCTTCAAAAAGTTTGTTGTTAACTATAGTTTGTTAACTATAGTTTACTCAAAATTATAAGTTATGAGTTATATAACCCGAATGCGTTCAAATGCCACAAAAATGTAATCAGTCAAACATGACTTTAGTTAATATTGCAATTATCGGTAAAAGTTAATAAAAAACTGGTTATTAAAAATTATACTAAATTCAATGAAGCAAATTTTTTTATTACAATATAATTATACAATAATTATTTAATTAAACAGTTTTGTTAGAATTTAATGTATAGCTGTGCACATGTCTGGTATGCCCTGTATTGACATTTGAATAGACACAATCAATTGATTGAAAAAGATCGGAAGTAAAATGTTTGGTTTCAGTACAATTTAAGAAACTGAAAACCGCCAGGTCACACACACTCCTCATTACTTGTGTATGTAATGTACATTTTAGGACATTAAAACTCACCAGGGTAACACACACACCTCATTACCTGTGTATATACTGTACTATACAAATTGTATATATTATTCGTGGATTTACTATTATGCTATGTATGAAATTGAATACATATTAATACATTCATTACATTCTATTATTATTGGTACTTGAATTTTGATCACTTCAAGCAATTAATAAACATTTACTCGAAATTCTCATTAACATTCATTGACATATTCATTAACATTAACATTGGAGACATAAATATTATGTAACAGATTGAAGGTTCAATCATTTGTTAACGCGAACGATTTAACTTATCTAAATAAAGGTTAGGTTAGGTTAGGTTAGGTTAGTTTTGAATTAGAAAACTTATTTTGCTCAAAATCGAGCATAGGTACCGTTTGTAAATATCTAGGTATTGCAAAGGCCTCTGGTCTTGGTAAACACGGTCCATATGTATAGTCAGATATTCGCAGTAAGATGAAGCACCTCCGCAATTCTTCCACTTAATTTTGATTGCGTATATTAAGAGGGAAATGTTGTGGAGGCGTATAATCTTACTTTGATTATAACTTAGTACCCGTATTGATACTATAATTAGATAATTGACATTCACTCTATGGCATTCACTATTTTAACATAAAAGGCTAAATGATTGTAAAACTGCTGCAATTGACATAATATTGTTAGCATTAATTAATGTTTAGTATTTCGTTTGCAAAATTACGAACAGATAATTATTTTGAATATTTGTTTAGGATTTAAAAACATGAATCGGATATAAATGGGAAAAATTCATTTAATTTTATTTCCTTTTGATTGTGAATTATTTAGCAAAAGTGCGACAAAACATAAAAGAAGTCTTTGAAATACGATTTGATTATCGGAAATATTATGACATATTTGGAAAAATAATTGTTTAGTTTATAAATGATCTCTAGGTTCGGATTAATTGAATGAAATACTAGGAAAAGCACTAAACTGTAGATGCAATTCAATTATAATATAAAGCTATCTATCATTAAATAAAATTTCAAAAGTAGAGCTCAGTTTGAATTAATGTTCGCGACAGCGCTTATGTGTATAAATGTATTGATTTTCATCATTGACTACAATATGAATAGTATTAGACATTGGGATATAAAATACAGAAAAGGAGTAAATGATACAAAAGTATTAACAATGTGATAGACTATGATAATGATTAGTTTATGTACAGATATGATGTGTTGTTTATGTGGGTCTATGTATTGGTCTATGTATTGGTGTATGAATTGGTTGTATATATAGTGAGTGGGAGGAGATGTCAAACTAGTTTGCGTTCAACTGAAGGCAATCCCAATCTCTTATATAAAAATACTTGATTTACATTCAAACGCGTCTACAAATGCTATGTTTTAATCACAAAATACCTTAATATTAATCTTCATTAATCGTTATTATAAAAAGTGATCACAAATATTGTACAAAATGTCTATAAAAGGATCGCTTACTAAAGAACTGAATGGTAAGTGTTTGCAATTGATTCCGACAATATATTAGTCTGATATTAGTCTATATCCATATTTATAAATATAAATAATGCTATCTTTAATATCATGTAATACTCTATGATAGCTCTCAAAAATTCATACTAAAAGTATTAAAACAGTATTTCAATGCATTTCCGTATTGTTGTGCCAAAAGCCAAACCCATCCTCCTATCCATTCAAATATTTTTTGTTTTCAATACTAATCAAATCTATTGCTCTTTCTATCAATTGTCGAATATTGTTATTTAAAAACCACATCAAATACATCAATATTGAGGAAATGGTTACGTCTTTTTCTTGTTATTAATATTGACGAAAAACCCACACTTTTAGCTATAATTATAATCAATTATTCATATTTCAAAAGTTAAACAATTAAGGAATTCATGCATTCATTAGTATTGAAACATAGCGTCAAATAACAAAACTTCAAATTCATTAATAGATTGATAGACTTGTATTTAGATTAAAAATAGAGATATGCGTAAACAGTGATAATTATTATAATTAGTTTAAAAGAATTGGGATATATTTGATTATAAGGTTTTAGATGCGATATATTTTATTATAAGTTTTTAAGGTTTTAAATGTCTTAAGGTTTTTAAGGTCTTAAATGTCTTAAGATTTTTAAGGTCTTAAATGTCTTAAGGTTTTTAAGGTTTTATAAGGTTTTAAATGCGATGACTTATGAAAAAATATGATTCAAGTGTTTGATCCCATTATAGAGAGTGTGACAGCACTTCTCGGCCAAAGCGTTAAGATTTCACTGAAATGTTTGGTGAAAATGGAAATGAAGAATGAAAAAACAGAGAACAAAATACTGGCATTTTCTGCGTGTCGTCTTTTCATATTAGTGGCAAAGATTCCCACAAAAATTGAACAAACATTCCATTACTTAGACATTCACTCAATTGAAAGCAAACGCAAGAATCAGTTGACAATTGGCGTCACGTCAGAGAACAAGTCCTACACTTTCTATTCAGTCGATGCTAACAATGGGGAAGAAATTAATTTAATGATAATTCAATTGGGAACAGCTCTGAAGACAATATTTCCACAAATGCCTCTGGAATCACTTATTCGTAAGATTGATGTCGAGCCGTCTTCAAGAATACAATCAATGGTTGAATACAATCAAAGTATTGAAGAAAGAGCAAGAATTAATACGATTGATAGCCCTTGTGGTGGGTTTTCGACCCAATATGCATGTCTTTGTGATTACTTCGGATCCCCATATCGTGAAGAGGTTGCGTGGGATGTGGACACTATCTACTCGACGCATAACAATACTGAGTTATCCTTATTAGACTTCGAACATTTGGATACAAAAGATTTGGTTCCAATCATAGCTGCGCTCAGCTATAATGGTTGGTTCACTAAATTCCGCGCGAGTAATGTTAAAGTGTTTACCAGTCATGCTTACAATGATGTCACCGAACAGATCATTCACTTACTTAAGAGATCCACAGTTTTGGAAGAATTATATTTAGATAATACAGGAATTAAAGCCGATTTTGTTAATAAGCTTTTTTTGGCGCTCTTGACCAACAGTCAGACAGCGCTGCATAACATTGACTTATCGAATAACTTGATCGAAGACAAGAGTTTGAAGACTTTGTGTGGATTTGTAGTGAAATCATTTCAAGGAAACAATCTTTCTGATGACTCCAATAATTCATCGATAAATAACATGTCGACCAAACTTCATAAAGGCTTAAATCACTTAAACCTATCGCGCACTGGATTAACATCAAAAGGAGTTTCAGATTTGTCAGACGCGCTCTCTCTTAATAAAACAATGCCATTAACTCTAACTTATTTAAATCTTAGCGATAATGTACTTAAAGATGATGTAAATGTAAGTAAATATAAATTTGAATATTATGTTAAATGTTATGTTAAAAAAGCTTAAAATGATAAATATTGACAGAAGTTGTACAACTTTTTGGCCCAACCAAACAATTTAACTCATCTCGATTTGTCGGGCACTGAATGTTGTTTAGACACAGCATTTGGTGCTCTACTGAGAGGTTGCACTCAAAAATTGGTTCATTTGAATTTATCTCGTAATCAATTTAGTAGCAAAAAGAGTCATAAAGAGGTGAATGTTCCGCCTTCTTTCAAATCATTCTTTTCATCGACGATTGCACTCAAAACTCTTAATCTTACGTCAAATAAACTTCCGGCCGAAGCTCTCAAAGCAATGCTATTAGGATTTGCCTGCAATGAAATCGCAACCGATGTTCGCATCAATTTAAGCTCAAATGAATTCAAATCAAACGGAGCCACAGTTTTGGAATTCGCTTTGGGGGGAATTCGATGTATCAGTGGATTAGATTTAAGTGATAATGGCTTCGATGTCGATGTCACTAATGTTATCAATTCTATCAGTAAAAACAAGTCCATTAAATATTTATCGATTGGAAAAAATTTTAATAATATTAAACCCAAGTATGCAAACAAAAATTTTATTAATCAATTTTATTAATCAAGTCCTTATTTTCAAAATTAATTTTTTATATCAAGACATATGCCTCGAGTGCTCGAATCACTCGTTCAGTTATTACAAGACGAAGACTCTGCTTTAGAGTCACTTTCAATAGTTGACTCTAAATTGCGTAGCGACACATGTCTTATAATCAACGCTCTCGGCTCTAATCAATCATTGGTCAACATTGATGTCACCGGTAATCTCATATTCCAACTCAATTCAATTGATGCTAATTTTCACTTCGAATAATAGGCAATTTGATGGGTCTGTCGGGCGCGCGCACTCTCGCTAAAGCACTTCAGGTTAATTCCAAATTAGAGACTATTTATATGGACCGAAATATGATCCCAACCACAGGTTTTATTGATATCGCATATTCTCTTGAGAGGAATTATACACTAAAGTATATGCCAGTTCCGGTCCAAGACGTCCAGACAGCTATGGTTAAAATGCCGGACAGAACGGAGACCGCAATATCTAAAATCCAAGAACTTCTAAGGCGTAATAATTTGCCGCAAACAATATTGAGAAACTCTCGACTTCACGGCCATTATATGCCAATCGATACCGCAGTTTTTCAATTGGTTGATAAGTTGGCCATTCATTTACAGGACATTCTTAACAATCGCTCTATTATGGAGAATAAAAGAGCCTCCGATTCCTTTGAATATAATGTTAAAGACGAAGAGGTAATTAAAGCTGAAAGTTATTTGAAAGATGCGGCAAATGCTAAACACCTTTTAAGCCGTTTGAGCCAACATTTTATATTTCCTGAATCTTCTCCTGAATGCGGACGACGTTTTTCAACGTTTGCAATTTGTAAACCAATAGAAGCAAATCTCATTGAATTTGCCTATGAATTGAAAAACACATTTGAAGCTCATATTAATAATGTCATCGCTTCTATGATTGAAAGCATTCAAGAACAGTGTCCTCAAGTGATAGCAGATAGTGATAAACTTCAAAATGAGTTGCAACGTATTTTCAATAATACAACAAACTCTCCATTGCTTCCTTCGCTCAATTTCTTTCAGACCTGTTTGAGTGATAGTGTGGGCACTCTTTTGACGGCAAAGATGGAAGAAATACTTCAGGGAATTGCAGCGCAAATCTGTGATAAAGTTCTAATAGAAGTGAGTGAATGCCTCTCCACAAGTCATCGAACGCTTACCGGACACGAACAGAAACAAAACATCAGTCAACGAAGTTCAACACCTGATGTCTTGCGCAGCAGAACTTGGATTGAAGGAAGTTCTCGAGAATCATCAACAGAAGGCAATCTCTCAATCGATTGTCATTTGGACGACGAGTCAACTGTTGTGAGTTCTATTTCTATCTCTTTGTATGCTTTATATAATTTACTAAATCTTTATAAATACTTTTGCTAACATATAAGTGGTTGGCGTGGCTTAACTTAGTGAGTAATCCACATCTTTTCAGATAATTAGTTCAATAATGCATTCAAGAACTTCTTTAATGTCTGTTTTTTATGTATTCAATTCCTCGCAATTTCTCTAATATTAATATAAAATGCTTTTTAGGCGACACCAAAACAACAAAATCAGAAGAGACAAAGCCTTTATGCGAGACGATTAAGACCTCAATCAGTTCTGGATGGCCTCACAGCTGATGATATTCCAGATTTATTACAAAAAGCTGATAGCTCTACAAGTGCTTTGAGTTCAATCGATTCTAGTCTATTAGTGTCTGCGAGTAGTGACAAATTAGAACATTTAGGAAAGTCGAGGCCAAAAAGACCTAAAACTCGAGCCCCAACTCGAGCTACTACTGCTTCAAACGCACAAAACACTAAAATTGATAATAAGATAACGAATAATGAGAGCAGTGATAAAGCGGAGAAAATAGACGAAGGATTGGAGAACTTTTTCAAAAAGTCGACTCCAACTGAAGCGATACAAAAGCCTCAAATACAACCCAGAGGTCTGTTCAAGAAATTTGGCGCCAAATCGGATCACTCGAATCCGATTGGATTATTATTGAACACAAGGTTGACTTCAGATGAAGTTTCGAAAAAATGCTCAAACGAGGAATCGATAATGAATAGCAGTGTAACGCAAACCTCACTTCTCTCATCACGTATTGAAGAAGTGACGCGTTCGCGATCGTCACCTAATTTGGGTAATAAGAAGAACGCGTCGCAACCGATTTCAATCGTACGCAACACTTCTCCCGGCGCCGAAGAAATTGCAAATATTTTAGAACCTATAGAAAGGATCACTAGTCCATTACCTTCAGAACACGCAGACCTGTTGGCTGAAATGAAAGCCAAACAGGGCAAGAGGTCGTTAGCACCCACTCCTACCACTACCTCTGCAACACCTTCTGCAACACCTTCTGCAACACCTTCTGCAACACCTTCTGCAACACCGTCTGCAACACCTTCTGCAACACCTATTAGTGAATCCAATGTCACTAATGGTAGTAATAGTAATACGGCTTCGACTGTAAGCCAACTACAAGGCGTCAAATTGAGAGCTTCTGTTTTTGGAGACATAACAAAGTCTCCAAATAAAGTATTGAACGCCGCCAACGAAGAGATGAGCTCTTCATTGCCTGAGACAACCAGATCTTCATTTCCTAAACCATCGAATCCTCCGCCATATAAACAACGGCCCAAATCAGTTGTCGGTATATTAAGTGCAAAATTCGAGTTGTCCTCCAATGCAAAAGAAGATAATATTGATAGTGAAGTAGTTTGTGATTCACTAACACTAAACTCCGAGTCTTCTAAACCTGAGAAAAATGCAGTCAAGAAAAGCAGTCTTTTCTCAAAGTCTCGTTCAACACATTCTTCCACATCTTCCACATCTTCCCTACAAAAATGATCTTCCGTTGGATTTGATAAGGATTTTATGTAATATTTATATATTTATGCATTTTAGTGCCAATCATAACAATCATTACATTTGAATTTTGTTATTATTTGACAATTGTTTGGCTTTCTCTCCAATAATATATAACAACTAATAATCAAATTTTTTCTATATTTGTGCATATGTTGTACTCATTATATGGGTTATACTTATGATTAATGATGTCTATGAGCTCACATACTCGAGCTGAACATACTCGAGCTGAACATACTCGAGCTGAACATACTCGAGCTCAAAGTTCTGGCTGTGGAAGCGAAGCTTCAAATCAATCAGCTTCAAGCTCGAGTTGCACTAAAATAAGCTACATTTCAGCTTAGGGCTCATCCTTAAAGTACGTACGCACAAAATGAGGGTTTGTAGACCGCTCCCTCCCCCGCAGTACGCATTTTGACACCTATTTCTTGCTATTTTTCTATGAAAGTTTAGTGTTTGTACGCTTTTGATTGACCCCTCCCTCCCCCTCATCTGCGTACGTACTTTAAGGATGAGCTCTTATGAGTTGCTGAGCTTCATAAGAGATGTAAAAATTCGAGATATGTTTAATAATAAAAATTTTATTTATAAAAGTACTTTATAGTGTAGTTATATATAAAAAATGAACTCTGTTTAGAAAATCTTTAAAATTAATGAATTTTACAACAACAACAATACTGTATGTTTTTAATACGAAATTCTGAATATTGTATTATCTAATATTAATAATTTATTTGTTTATCTTTATTGCATTTTTATAATTTAAGCGTCGCGTACATATTGTATAACACCATTGTGGGGTAAGGGTTAACACATTGTGGGGTAAGGGTTAACACCATTGTGGGGTAGGGGTTATCGAAGGGATTTCTTATCAGCCATAGATCACGATGGCATTCATCGATAGCAATAGCAACACATACTTTTTAGATAAAAAAGAGTTCCACTTAACGATGGTTAAGAGCAACGTAATGACCAAATTTAACCTAAGGAGTGGGTGGTCAGGGAATTGGCATTTGGCTTTAGTACGGAAATTGAGCAGTCATTGTTAGCATTTCTCTTACTATTAAACAACCTTAAATTAACATTTATAATAACATAGATTTAAATTTGACCATTTTTGAACCAACAAGTCAGGGATTATTGTACTTTTGATTGTTAAAAAGTTTTCAAACCCAAATGCGGATCTCTGTCTATGAATGGTTACTAAAAAGTTACAACTATTTTATTTGTACAAATACCGGTACTTAAATAGTTTTATTAGTTGTGTGCGCCAAATGCAACAATCATCACTGATCAAATTGCGTAAGGGGTCATTCACATAGTGCGCACGCAAAATTTAATCATTTTTAGACACCTCCCCTCCCCACTGCACGCATTTTACTAATACTTAAAAGTGCGCACTTTTTGTCAACCCTAGTAAAGAATATTTTATAAATTTTATTTAAAGCAGATTTTATTGATAATTGTACCAAGTTTTAAAATTATTGGCAGTAAGCTATACAAATGAGTCGGGTTAATGCTACAAATCATTATTTTATATTATTAATTTTATGCTTTTCTTAATTGAAAATGTCGATGGCTGTGGCGAAGAAGATCACATTCTTCATTTACCTTTCAGTGACTATTCATTGTTAAAGCAAAATTGAAGTGCTGGTGCCAATCGGGCCGAAAATGTTCGGTCCGACAAGCCCAAAATTTTTTTCGCGTAGCCTAACCTGAGCCCCACGCTAAAACTCAAAGCCAAAACTCAAAGTCTCAAAAGTCCGAACACCACATTTTTGGCTATCAACCCGACCTTCTCGACCTATTTTTCGATCTCTGTTAATCTATGTTTTAATCTATCTATCTATCTATGTTTTATCTAATGTTTTAATCTATTCGTCCTTAGATTAAAATAAGAAAAATTCTTAATGATTTTATTTTATTTTATAACTTCATTAAAATGTAACACAATCTAACACTCATATTCTTAATCTCATTGAGTTTTCAAATAATTGATATCAACCAGTTTTATAACATAGAGATTAATAATAGATAGAATTTAAGTTATGTATCAATAAAATAGATTATATAACGCGAAACATTGTGTGATAGGATTGGCCTTCAGTCAAAATGATCTAAAACCCGACAAAATTCGATTGAAGGTCTTCTGTAAACTATTTGACTGTCTGTATAACTTAAATTATTATCGAAAGCATGAGTTGAATTTTTTAATTAATACACTTTTCACTTTTACGATTGCAACAAACGGGTTGTTAACAAATAGTTTGAAGTATATTCTGAATGATATACTGATATTTGAATAATAATTTGGCGTAGGATTAGGGCAAACCTGTGTATAATAAAAAGTTGAGACATAACTAATTTCTTATGAAAATTGGACAAATTATTTTGTTAAATGAATTTTAATAAAAGTAATAATTTTAAAATCTCAATAGTTGTTTATGAAAACTTGTATGAAAATAAATTTTACAGACTTTTCATGTGATTTTGCATTTACTGAAATTATACCTCTATTCTAAAAATGGAGAAACAGCCAAATTATAAAACATTTGATTAACATTTTGATTGAATTTTATCAAAACATAAAGAACTTAAGGTATTGAAAACATCTATAGAA